>JAPYYX010000096.1:33-153000 GCA_030522605.1 Cremastinae sp. B BG-2022a
CAATGGCGGTGTGGTCCAATTTGTTATGAAAATTCATTTATTAATTGATAAATCTGTAATTTCCGAAATCTAGTAACTTTTGGTTTCCATTGCTCTTAAATGAAAATGTCAGTAATATATTTTTGTTAAGAAGGAATTGGAGATGAGTTTAAAAAAAATTTTCGTGTCTTCTTCTAATCGCGCATCATCTAAATAATTTAACAAAGATCATTTAAACAACTACAATTAAATACAGTTTTATTTTATTTTATTACTATTTGAAAACCGTCTCCAGTTCTTTTTTTAAGCTTCGTCTAAATTTTTATGATTTGTCAATAAAGGAGAATGTTTTTCAAATTATTTTCGTAAAAATTAGAAGACAGTCAAATTCTGCGATCGTTCACAAGAATCACCGTTATCCAACGGATGTCCCAAAGAAGTCTCGAAATAAGTACGGTTCATCCTGGCGACCGAAGCAAGTCATCGCTCCGACGACGCGCGACGAGTGTTCCTTAGTTTGCAATAAAAATGAGGGTGTACCGAGATTATCGAGAACCGAGCCATGGAGCGGCTATCTCAACAATTACGCGAATTACGCCAGGAACGTCGGTCTGCTGGTGCGAAAAAATCGTTACGACGATTACGACGGAGCTTACGATGAAAATTTGATGCTCGAGGAATTCGGCAACGAGGCGAAAGAGACGTACGCGGAAGTTGGTAAATTTTCAATCTAAAGTCATGAAAGGAAAAAGATTTTTTTTCAAATTCGGTATAATCGAGAGAAAACGGTATTCGTGTTAATGTCAAAAGGGCCCGAAGGAAATCACGATAACGTGACGGAATTCAGTGAAAAAGAGTACGAGGAGCAAGAAGCCGATGACGAGATCGAGGAAGAATCCGACCCCGTGGAAAATCCAACCGATAGAGCCAAGTTTCATAGAAAATTCATAGCGGATCCTAGAACGACGAGAGACCAAAAAATCTCGAGAGCGCCCGTCGCTCCGCGTTGCCATCATGCCGTGAAAATTGATACCAGGAAAACTATGGACAGGTCTGTGCAACCGTATAAAAACCTTTATTTCAATGAAGACGCGATATAATTATTTTCAAAATAGCAATTTTTCATCTCTTCGGTCTATATTTTTAAAATCGTATATAAATTCATGAATGTAGGGCAGGAGGGGGGGCAAAATTGGGTACTTAGAAAAAATTTCCGATTCCAAGGGTTTAGATATGTTGAATTTTTTGTTTTTTAATCACAATTGAAGAAAACAAATTCAATTTTCAGCTGAAATAAAATTTTCATAAGAAAAAAAATTTTGTTCAGCGGTCAAAATGGGTTAGGTACCTCTGCAAAAAGCACGAAACATACTTTTTTCTCATAATTTGTTAAGTTATTATTACCTTTGACGTCTTATTTCAAGTAATTAATTGACGATTTATTTTAATTTTTGTTTAAATGTGTTTCATTACCAGAGAAAATGTTCTTTTTCGGTCTGCTATGTTAATTGATTTTTAGATCTAATTTTTGTTTAAATGTGTTTTTAAATCACCAAATATGATGTTCTTAGCAAAAAAAAGACTATTTCATATTAAATTTTATCAAATTATGAAGTATTGTAAATTTTCACCAAATTTTTGGGGTACTCCATTTTGCCCCCCCCTACCCTACATTTTTCGTAAAAGTTAAATTTGAGTCGTTATCAGATGTTGTCACAGCGTTGGTCCCCGGAAAACGAAGAAATCCTGTGTGTGCAATCGTATAAAAACCTTTATTTGAATGAAAACCCAATATAATTATTTTAAAAAATAGCAATTTCTCATTTTTTCAATCTATATTTTTAAAAGCGTAAATTGATTGAATTTCGTATGTCTTAATAGTTAAATTTGAGTCGTTATTGAATGTTCTCACAGCGTTGGTCTCCGGAAAACTAAGAAAATCCTGTCTGTACAACCGTATAAAAACCTTTATTTTGTAATGTTTTTCTTTTCTTCTATTTTATTTATTTCTTTATTTATTAAATGTTTTGTTCTTGTTAATTTCGAAAGTAAAGATACTGGCCTTTTTTTGGTTTTGTTCCTCGATGAGTTAGGGACGTTGAAATGAATTTTAAACAATCGGTATGAGCGGAGGCGACTTTATTCGTAGGATTTTCGTTCAATACTGACTAGTATTAATCGTTACCGATGTATAAAACTACTTTCGGAGAGAGGAAATAATCTGGTTTATTCCGGATTTCAATGATATTTCGCGCGGTGTAGAACCATCTTAATTTGAATAAAGACGCGATATAATTATATTATTTTAAAAACTAGCAATTCTTCATTTCTTCACTCTATATTTTTAAAATCGTATCTAGATAAATTCATGAATGTATCTTTTTCGTAAAAGTTAAATTTGGTTCGTTATCAGATGTTGCCACAGCGCTGGTCCCCGGAAAAAGAAGGAAATCCTGAACTACGAGGAAGACGAGGAGGAGCTGGAAATTTCGAAGGGAGAATCGTACTCACCCAGTAAAACGACCTGGAAATATAAATGCGACAACGGTACGTGGAATCCGCCGGAGAGAAGGTCATTCGAGCGATCTTCAAGCTTTACGGAAACGTCGCAGAGCTTGCAAACTCGTCGGAAGTCGAGAACGATGAGACCGGAGATGCTGGAAAGAAATATGAGATTCGAGCCGCAACGTGAGTCGAGCAGTCACATCAGGTGCGACCGTTGCGGCAGAACGTCCGGACCGCCACCGAAAACGACGTCTTCGAGAAACGCGACCTATCGACTGCAGGACACCCGATACTTCATCGCAGATCATAATAGTTAAGAACATTCGAATTATTTAACATTTTTACGATTTTTCATTTCACGAAAAATGTGCATAATCGTGAAATTATCAGGTGGGAAAACTTTCGACGATCCAACGACGATGGCGTGGCAGTCAAAAACAAAGCCGTCGACGAAGCAATCGCGACCGCCGATGTACGAGTCGACCGAGAGAGAGCCGAGGATCGAGGATGAGGTCGGAAACAATGCGATCGGAGCTAATTACAAATCGCATCAGGGAAAAAATTTACGGGACAAGTCGAAGCTCGGCCGTTCGTCGATCCGAAATGACGATCGTTACGAGGAGAAATTCATTTCCAGCAGTAACAAGCGTTGCTAAGAATAGTTAACGGAACATCCAAACTATAAGACTCAAATTGCAAAACCTGATAAAAAAATAAAATAAAATTATAGAATAAAATAAAAAAATTCTTCATCGATCCAAAATTTCCTCAAATGCGTCGTGTAATTATTATATATATTTTTGTAAATGTTTACCTCTCACTCATGGACGTTTAGATCTTAAATAAAATAAATGATACAAAGAAAGAAACACGATTCATATCAGTCCATATCTGTGTATAATGTAACATAATATTTTTTCTTTTCCCGTCGTTAAACTTTGTAATTAAATTAATAAATCGATGGTCATTCCGTTTCGTTACTGTCACATGGAAGAAAGAAAGTGATCGAACAATGTAAATATACACACGAGCTGGTTTTATTCTAACCAAAATATATCTGTAAAAGATATGGAGCGTAAATAATGTGTAACGTCAGGGCGAAAGAATGAAGGGAGAAAATAAATTCTCAAATCCGTAAATTATAAAAAAAAACAAAAAAAAACGCATTTTATCAAATTCTACGTTCCTTTGACCCAAAATGGATGATTCCTACTTTTTTTTAAACTCTTTTGTCCTGATCCCTGTTATTGATGGGAGCCCAAAATGGTAAAATCATGGTGCCGGAGTCAAAAGCTTATTTTTTTGAGGAATTCGCTTTCGACGTAACATGAAAATCGTAGGGCTCGAATTTCCGCGTAGTCATTATTGGAAAAAATATGATTTTCTTTTTTAAATCAAGGGCCAATCGTTTCTTCTCCAGAATGAGTGATAAAAAATTTGGTGGAGGGGTATTTTGTGCGGTCGTGCAAAAATATAAATACTGGTGAACCCAACTCGATACGGCTCATCTCGGCCCGGAAATAATGCAAAGAGCGAAGCTCCACACGACCGAGCTTTTATTTAAATTTTAATATCGCGGCAGACCTACTGGAAAATCCTGTCGCGTGTTTCATAACTCCGGGCTTTGTACAATTAAAGTTTATGCATTTTATTACATTAGCATGTACCTGGTTATTATCAAAATTTATTTATTGCGCGTTTCTAGAAAGTTTACCGAGATGTAAACGAAAGCCGATAATAATATCGTTCCAAACGCAATGTGAATCATCTCAACTGTGAATTTTAAAATCAAATCATTTTTGTGCTACAAAATTTTGTGTAGAGAATCCTAAAACTTTGGGAAAATTTTCATTCTTCGTATCAAGAATACATTTTTTTCTAATTCTACCAAGTTTTTTTAAACTCAAAAGTGGTACCATATTCATAATAAAGAACTAATAGACTGCATAAAAATTGTATTTAAATGATGTACATACAAACATTATTATTATCAAAATTTATTTATTCGCGTTTGTAGAAAGCTTACCGAGATTTAAACGAAACCCGATAACAATGTTGTTCCAAACGCAATGTGAATTACCTCAACTGTGAATTTTAAAATCAAATTATTTTTGTTGTACAAAATCGTAAAAATAGAGAATCCTAAAAATTGGAAAAAATTGTCATCCCTCGTATCAAGAAAACATTTTTTTCAATTTTAAGTTTTTATTAACTCAAACGTGGTACCGTATTCATAATAAAGAACTAAAATAAATTGCATAAAAAATTGTACATAATGAATACATTTACTAATGAAAATCTGCGTTTTTAAATGGCTCAAAAAGACACACCCTCAGACAAGAGAACAAGAGCGCTTTTCTCTTGTATTCAACCTCGAGTGTCCCACACGGTATTCGAAATATCGAATGGAGTAAAAAAAAGGCAGATGGATAGATGGCGCTGGAGAATCTCGAAGCTACACCCCCTTAGAGCGTCGGATAAGCCGCTCGGGTCTGGTTCGCGATTTCTACGCGACGCGAAGGACGAGGATCAGTGGACGCGTTCGAGTATAGTATATACATGCAAGAGCGCACGAACAGACGTATATCTCGGTAGAAACGAGGCTATCAACCGAAAGCTCTGTCCCTCTTTCCTCTCAATTCTCCTCGTCTCCCTCCCTCTCTCTCTCTCTCTCTCTCGCTTTCTTTCTTTCTCTTTCTCTCCTCGCGCTGTATTTGCCCTCCTGTGGACGTGTGTATACGTCTTTGGCATCCGCGGCATTCCAATTAGCTCGCGAATCAAAAGAGCCCCACTGCCTTTGTGGGGTTCTCTTGCTCAACCCCTGACTCTGGCGAGCGAGCGTGCGTTCGCAGCTTCGCTGTCTTTCTCATCTGACGCTCGTATCCGCGCGGCACGGAGCGACCTGGAAGCCAAAGCTTTTATACGTTAAATCCGCCCTTATCGTGTGTTTCTCAACGCGGCACGTGAAATCCCGTTTTCGAATGTGCGTATAGATGTTTCTCCCTCTTCTGGATCTTCCGCAAGCTTCCTCGATCTCCCTTTACTCGCTCTACGGATGTATATAGATGCGCCTTTACGCTTGTATATAAACCGATGACCACCTCATTTCGACGCTGGCTTTTTTCGCTTCTCTTTTATCGATCTCGCTAATTTTTTTTTTCGACACGAGCGCCATTTTCCCTCCCATCTCCATTTTGCAACATTACATGGATTTTTTTGTCCTCCAAATAGTACTTAAAAATAATAGACATCGCATGTACCGTTGTACGAGTTATTTAAAATTAGAAGCGGATATTAGCGGAGATTATTTCTTTTTTTTTCGCTCTATCGATAATTTTTTTTTTTTTGATTATGTTTTTATCGATCTCCATCGATTCTTTAACAATCTCGTTAATTTTTTCCTCTCATCTTGGTCTATTTCATTAACTGAAAAACTTATCGTAATTTAATAGCTGTACCCATCGTATATTAAGGTATTCCTATAGCGCGAGGGGGGGTATCGAAATTTTTATCTCGATTTTTCTCATATTCCAAGTGGATTGAGCACTTAACTCCATTAGAAAAAGTTATTGCAAATTAATTAAAGAAAAACATACTCAAAATTCAAATCGATCCTACGTAAAGCTTATTTGTTATATAATAAACAAAATCATAAAAATGTTTGCCTTCAAATTTTTGTAAAAAATTAATTGAAACTTCTTTGATGTTATATAAAAATGTGTGCAAAATTTCAGTAGGCTTCACCGACCGAAGAATCGAGATACTCGTCGTTAATATCGTGATATTTAACACGGGCTCTTATGGAAGGTTGCAAAAAATGACGATTTTCGAGAATAAATCTTTTATTCTATTTTTCTATTTAATCTATTTAATCTATTATAAATATAAATAAATCGAGAATAAATCGAGAATAAATATCTTCATTTTTCAGTCGGTAACAGCCCCCCAAATTTTACACAGTTGTACATATATGACATTAAAGGATGTTTCTGCAAATTTTCGGTGAAATCTGAAGATAACTATTTCATGCAAGGAATACCTTAATTCTCATTTGATTAATAAAATAAAAATATTATCTTCGTCTTCTCTTTTTCTGCATCTCGCAGTTTTCGAGGAAAAAATACGCTAGTTTTTGATCACGCGTTGTAAAAACAATCACTGGAACCAAAACGAGGAAAAAAAAGAGGGTAAAAAGATCCACGATGAGCGTGGGAGCGACGATGGTACGACGGTGAAAGGAGAGAGGGAAGAGGAGAAAAGAGTTGTAGAAATAGAGGATTGCGCGTATATATTCCATTCCTCATACGCAAACCCGCTGTGGAGAAAGAGAGAAAGAGGAAAGAGCCGCGTAATTGAAATCAGGTAAAAGCGCCGCGGACCAGAACTGACGCTTGTCTCTTTCTCTTTTTGTCTCCCTCTCGACTCCCGTCTGTGTATAAAAAGTCAACGACAATTTACGCAAAAGCCCCAGGTAATATGTACAAACGAGGATGTAGAACGAGCGAACGGCAAAAGACCAGAAAACGTGCAATCAAATTTTATTACGCCACTCGCAACCTCTCTCCACTTCGTTAAATACCACTTTGTTTATCATTCCCGAATATTAAAACTCTTCTCATATTTCATCTATTCCGTGTATTAATATCCTATCTTTGTCCAGGGAAAAAATGCGCTCAAATTATTTTCAACGCGAAAGAGTACATCGTTAAATAATAAATAATTTTCCTCGAAAAATACTATAAAATGAAATATTTTCCCTTTTTCTTTCATACTTGGCGTCGAGCGCGTTTCTTGATCTGAAATATTTTTAACAGATTGTGATAACGGAAAATTATTGTCTGGTGCTAAGAACATTACATTTGGGATCTAAAAACACATTTAAACAAAAATCAAAGCTAAAAATCAATTAACATAGCATATCCAAAAAGAACATTTTTTTTGGTAATGAAACACATTTAAGCAAAAATTAAAATAAATCATTAATTAATGACTTGAAATAAGACATCAAAGCTAATAATAACTTAACAAATTATGAAAAAAAAAATTTGTCGCAGAGGTACTCCATTTTGATTGCTAAAAAATTTTTTTTCTCATGAAAAATGTATTTCAGCTGAAAATTTTGTTTCTTTCCTTTAATTGTGATTAAAAAAAAAAAGATTCAGCATAATTAAACCCTTGAAATCGGAAACTTTTCTCAAGTACTCCATCCCCCCCTGGACTATGATATAATAATTTTGAAAAATATACCAATGCCGAATTAGGATCACGATAGGTCGTTTTCAAGATTTTTTGAGACACAGTCCCTATGCACTAATATGCAACTGCATTGCGTATAGATATAACTAATAGTATCGAATTTCGAAAGGTAGAAAGTAAAGCCTATATTAGGACCGCAATATGCCCAAGCGCACAGAGCTCAACTCTGTCGGCGTTATGATCAAAGTACATTCCTTCTCGTTGAAATATCCAAACTCCCTCGTTTACCTCATCGTTCTCTGTACATATCTTGGGACCCTTTCACGATCCGTCTTTCTCCATCTCACCTTTGTCCAACAACTTATTCGCCTAATGGAATTCATATCGAACATATAATAGGCCGCAAAATTATTCAGTATCGGAATATGGGTTTATTTGGCCATCTTCTTAAAATAATGCGTAACGTTTTTCGATACGAAACAAAATTTCAATCCTTTTATCACTTTTTTAGCAAAATATTTAAAAAAGTTATTATTAAAATAATTTATTGCCTCGATCTTTGTTCATACTTACAAATTTATGAGAAAGCAGATTTTAGGGATTTTTTTTTCGATTGGGCCAAAAGAGAATTTGTGATTTATTTATTTATTTTTTTGACAAGGGTCATTCGATACGCTCGAGCTGGTTTATAGAACGAACCGCACCTGCGGTTTATTTTTCCGCCACCGTGGTTCGAGGCTCCCTCAAACTCTCTCTGCTCTTACATGTCGTAACTTCGTTCATCATTCATTACACGCGTTTGGGACGTCACGAAACTATCAATAACCCACCCTAAAAAATTTCTACACAACCCGAACGTAACTAATCGACATTTTTATTGAATTTTCCCACATGTAAACATATCCTGATTTTTTCATTTAAAAAACATACATATCGCGGATCCGATCGAAAGAAGTAGATAAGAAAACGCGTCGTTCGTCTCCAAATTTTTGTATACCACTTAAAACATATTTTACAAATAAAAGAATTTTGGGTAAATATTCGAATGTGGAGCTTCTGCTGAAATCGAGCAGAATTTTTTTTAACAATATTTATGAATAGAAAAAATGTTCGGATGCAATATTATGCCGGCGCATGATGTTATTTCCTGAAAAAAATTTTTTTTTATTGATTTTTCAATCATTGATTTGAAGGAGCCCCACATCCGAATAATTACCGAACTTTGTTACTTGAAATGAATTTTTTCCCAGAAGCATTCTTCATAAAAAATCTATTCAATATTGTCATTTAAAAATAAAACTCGAATCAAAACACGCAAATAAAATTCGGATAAGAAGAAAAAAGCAAAATCGGGCCAACGTTCCCGTCTCGAAATGAATTTTTTTTCGCAAATGTGTGTTTTTTTTCCGAAAGCACTTTAAGTATTTTTTTATTAAAAAGCCGATCGTTCGAAAAAATGTGAACGCGGTAGAGACGAACTTTGTAGTTCGCTCGAGAGGCGCGTGTGCTCGGAGGATCATAGGAAACGCGGCTGTGATAATCGTATTTATAACATCGAATATAGGGAGAGAGAGCAATAAAAGTCAAAGCGGGGGTTGCCGCCTCGCCCCGATCAAGATCGCGCGATCGGGGAGTCTGCGGGGTGGTTCGCGCTATTTTCTCGGGCTCTCACGAAAAAAAAAAAAAAAAAACATGGAGCGGGGGTAGAGGAGTCGAGTGATATTGTCGTGCTCGTAGCTTTCTGCCGCATCGCGCTTCGACAACGGCGTAGAGAAGTATAGAGGACGCAAATTTTTATCCGATATTTCTCCGTCCATATTCGCGCATACGCGAAAATCTTCGTGTACGAGCATCCAATTTTGTTCCCGTCCTCGCGTTACGTCCTCGATTGCCCCCNNNGCGCCGCCTCCCCCTTGTGTCCCCCCCCCCCGCCCCCCCCCCCCCCCCCCCCCCCCCCCCCCCCCTCCTCCTCCTCCTCCTCCCGTTTTTGTTTTTCGTTATTCTCCATCCGCGAATATTTCATACGGGAATAACGTACAAGTGCGGTTGAGCGAGCATCGCCAAAGGAAAATTTACGTGAGGGGGCTCGGCATGAAACATTTTATTGCTTGTTCCTTCTATCTCTCACCTCACTCCTGGGTCTTGACGTTTCCGAATTTGAATGCGAATTTTCGTTCTGTTCTTCATCAGGTACGCTATTAAGTATATAAATAATGTATCATCCAAATTAACCAGAATCATATGCAATAGCCTACAAAAATAAATTAAAAAAAAAATAAAATTCCCTTCTTTATCCAATAGTATTTTGCAAAATAATGAAATTCCTAGTTTTTATACTCCGAAATGAGAATACGAGTTTTTTTTCTGTTAGCGTGTAACTTTCAGTATGAACAATAATTTAAAAAAAATGAACAAGTAAATTTAATTATTCAACAAAGTAATTCTTGTCTTTTTGTGTGTTTGTTTAAATATTTTGAGAAGTTCCCGATTAATCTGAGAATCGATTTCAACAACACGTGGAAATAGAAAAATGGAGAAAATCGAAGAAAATTTTACGTCAAATTAACCAGATCATATACAATAACCTACAAAAATAAATTTTGAAAAAAATTAAAATTCCTTTCTTTTTCCAAAAGTATTTTGCAAAATAATGAAATTCCCAGTTTTTATACTTACAAATGCGAATGCGAGTTTTTTCCTGTTAGCATGTAATTTAGAGTATTAACAATAATTTAAAAAAATCAACAAGTACATTTAATTATTCAACAAAGTAATTCTTGTATTGTTCTGTGTTTATATAAATATTTGGAGAAAACCCGATTAATCTGAGAATCGATTTCAACGACACGTGGAAATAGAAAAATGGAGAAAATCGAAGAAAATTCTACGCCAATGTGCGCTGGATAAAAATGCCGGGCTGAAAATATGTTAGCGGCTGGTTAGACATATTACGATAGACGGTAAATATACGTGCGCGTATCATGTAAGTTTTCATTGTGTCGCTTGGTCCATGAACCCCCCTTGGTGAGACACTGAACTATCCACGGGGGTTGATGTTCCCCCGATTGTCATTTGCTTCGTTTCTCTACGACCCTTCACCTTTTTTCTCTCTTATTCCTGTAACGGGTCAAGTGGCTTTTCCTCTTGTACCACGCCACTTATAAATAACGCAGGGACGATGAGAATGCCGAGGAATCGCAACTATTTCATTTGGAGCAGATTAGACGGATTAGGGGATGACGAGTGCACCACGCGAGGACCGGCTTCGACATTTTTAAGCACCGAGTGACATTGCTAACGATAACCCTCGATCTACCTCTTAAAAAAAAAAAAACATCACCCTTGCTCGAAAATGATCGTCATTTGTTGGATTATCGATCGGATAAATTTCTTTACGATTCCGAGATAAGAACTGATTTTTGATTTTTTTCTTTCGTTTGCTCATAAATTAGTTGAATAAAAAAAAAATTTTTTTATTAAATTTTTCTTACTATTTTGATGATATTTTAACTAAAAGATGATGACACATATGACTGAAAAATTTCTGTTTTATCAAATTGAATGAAAGGAGAAATATGTCGATTATTGTAGTTCATATGGAACATCGGTGAAGGAAAAATACGCGTTATATATTATTAAACTTCATCATTATGAACGATTTAAAATTATCACCGGATGCTTTTAATCCGTTCGAGAACGAATAACATACGAGCGAATCTCGTGCAGACTGTAATGACCATTGCTCCGAGCATAAAACGCGGAACAAAGCTTATGTCCCTGTTAATCGCATTTATTCTCTGCGAATGCATCATTCTAAAAAATAAAAATAAATCATTTTTCTACCTAATTGAATGCATTACGAAACGCTTTTGCAATTTTAATATTCTTTATGAAAATTGTATTTAACTTTTGGTGGAGCGATTCATTATGAAAATCTTTGAACTCCCATCAATATAAATAATCTCCCATCAATATAAATAAAAGTCATAAATTTTCATCCAATTAAAAAAACACGAGTTTCCGTTGAATGTGGTACACATGATGAAATTTTTCAACTTTATATTCTACATCAGAAGAGGCTGTATAAATTTCAACAAAATCCTTCCTGCGGAAATCGCTAATTCTATCAGGGGTTGCACACGGACCGTACGTTCTTAAACTCCTTATGACGATCAAATCGTTACATCTTTATATAATAAGCATTCGACTGACCCGATCCGTATAGACGTTGAATAAATCCAAATTAATTAACCCTTTGAAGACTTGATACTGTTACAGTTCGTCCGGACTTTATCAAGGATTTGGCCAGTCTCTATATAATTGGCTTAAGGCACTTAACCCTTTACCTAACGTAGATTCGATTACCGTACTTTCGTAAGAACATATAGTTATACTAGGAGATACTGTCTGGTCTGAACGCAAATGACTTTTTATGGATATTTCCTCCGTTTTCAAAATACTCAAAATTAGCAGGAACTTTGATATTCTACATATTTCCGTATACATAAAAAAATCGTAGATTAAAAATTCATGGCAATCTTCAAAAACGATAAAATCTTTAATTTTTCGTAAATCTAAATTTTTCAGCGAAAATGTTCTACAAAAACATTGAAAATAACGCGATGGAATTCATATTCGATTATTTTACCACGACTCCGAAAACGATCGAAAAATCTCTGAGCTGGCAGTATCCACTGGTTTCGTAGATTAAACGTCGATTAAAAATTCATGCCAATCTTGACAAACGATGAAATCATTAATTTTTCATAATCTAAATTTTTCAGCGAAAATTTTCTAGAAAAACATTGAAAATAACGCGATGAATATATTGATATTCGATTATTTTACCACGACTCTGAAAACGATCGAAAAATCTCTGAACTGGCAGTATCCACTAGTTCCCTCTTTGTAGTAGAAACGACAAAATTAACGGAATACTTAACCTCAAATTTGCGAAATATTCCCATGAAAGGACTTGGCTTCGAAGACACGGAACACGAATAGAGACGTCATAATCGCACACATGTTGGCGAAGGCGCGAATTCACCTTGGAACTTCAGAGTTTTCAGAATCAAAGAAACAAAGATCAAACGTGTTGTTTCATTTTCGTGTTACGACGTAGGTGATCGTCGGCAAGGCGATTCATCAGTACCAGTCAAAAATATGGTTGCAAATGTATCGCACAATGGTCAAAAAACGATTTTTTGGATGGGATGTGCGTGCGTTGGTGCTTACATCGCATATCGTTATTGGAGAAAACGAGAATTGAAAGCGATTGACGAAGGATTCGAAGAAGTAACAAAGGTTTGATCGATATTTCGTATCTTTCACTGTTGGCTCTCCATAGATTATTTTTGTAAAATAAGAATCTTCATTTTGAGGTTCGCATTTTTCTCTTTTATGCAAAATTTGTCACTTTCAATATCATTCCCAAATTGTCTAAATAAAAGTAAGTTTTCCTAGTATCAAGTGCGCTTAAAAATTTTTTTTTTGAATCGATAATGTTCGATAATTTATGTTACATGCAGAATATTTACGCGAAAGTGTAAAAGTGACAGGCAATGACATCACCGGTATTGATCGCCGGACGTACGTAACCTCCAAATTTTTCGATACTCTTGTTTCTCAACTTCTCATTTAAACGTCGGAGGTGACGAAATTTTATAAAACAATTTTTAGAACTAGATGAAAAATTGGCATTTCATATTTTCAATTGTTTTAACATGAGCTTCATAATAATTGTCAATCAGTTGTTATTTTAAAAAATCCATTAATATTCACAGCTCGTTTAAAAACGCAATTGACTAATAACATTTTTGTATATATATTTTTACAGATTGATGATAGCAATGAGCGCAGAGTATTGCTTTTGGGTTTGGATGGAGCTGGAAAAACCTCCGTGATGAATCAAGCCGTTGCCGCAGAGAATCACCGCGGCTCACCATATCAAATTCCTCCAGTCTCAACCAATGGCTTTTCAGTTCACAGATTAAGACACGGACCGTATACTTACAACATTTGGGAAAGTAAGTTTATTGGAAGTTCTTAAATAATATTCCTGGTAGCAAACGAAACATATCAAATCAATATAAAATTTTCATTTTAAGTTGGCGGATGCGAACAGACACGAACTTTCTGGAATAACTTCCTTCAAGACACTGATTTGTTGATATTTATGGTTGATGCATCCAATTCCACTAAACTGACCTTAGCGGTCACATCTCTTAAGGAGCTATTGGGAGATCCAAGAATGGATAATGTCCCCATACTTGTGGTTGCAAATAAACAGGTAAGAACTAATTACTTTTATTAAGATCAGATTTTTGAAAATCTTCAATCAGAAACTTCAACAAACTATCAATTGATGCAATCAATTATACAGAAAAGTATTTTATGGAAATTTATTTTTAAAAAAATTGGAGCTCAATGCAATTGATCAAAAACAGATTTTAGAAAAAATAAGTTTTATCTGATGAAGAGTGTAGTTCCGTCATTTAATAATACGAATCTCGTACTGATGAAAAAGATTCTAAGTTGCTTGAAAATTTTAGGATGTACCAAATTGCCTGCAACCTGAACAAGTGAAAGAAGTGCTCGATATTCGAAGCATTTCTCCTCACAAGCATAGAGTCGAAGTCGTCGGCTGTCAAACCCGACCCTTGCCGGAGGCAGAGGAGAATAAGACAGAGCATACTTGGTACCATCCATCTATAGACGAAGTTCGAAAAAAAATATTTTCTCTCGCCGTATGATCGTAAGACAACCTCGTTTCTTCACCAAGACCTTCATAACTGGATACACAAAAGCAACAAAAGATTCAAAGAATCTATGCTTACTAATAATTTATTAAGAGATCAATACACAGGGCCTTAACGCATTCTATCCACCGAATTACGTCTATACTGGAATAAATCTTGAAAAAGATTTCTCAAATAACTATTTCGAATTGATGATTATTCGTATGTTTCAAAAGTTTACAAAATAAGTATCAGGAGCACAAATTTTTCTAAATTTTTTTTTTTAACATAAAAAATTGTAAAAAGTTAATTTTGTGTTAAGGATGATAAAATGAAATTTCTTGATCTACTTAAGTATGGACGAAAAACACTTGGTTATGCCCCAACTTTTTTTCGAGAAAGCAACAACTAAAAACTTGATCTTGAACAAAAATTCATCAAAATTATCTTGAACAAATCAAAGAGTGAGAATGTGTTTATTTAAAGTTATATCCGTTCAGAAAAGCCTATATTTGAAATATGTACAAAAATACTAAGATCAACATTCAATTATTTAAAAAAAATGTTTATTTCTTCAAATCCATTTCAATAACGGTAAAAAATATTTACATTTCAATCAGATTCTTCATCACTATCAGTAAGAAATTCACCATCATCAAGAACATCGTCCTCCGACAGTTCCTCATCACTCATATCATTCAAGTCTACAAATCCATTTTCTCCATCATCTTCTATACCTTCAAGTTCTTCTTCACTGTCACTATCACTTGATAATGATTTTTCCAAGCGTTCTGTTCTTTTGCTACTAGATTTCTTCTCAGTTTGACTACTTTGTTTTTTCTTGCTGCTTTTATTCTGTGAATTTTTGGACTTTGATTTGGGTTCCTCACCATCACTTTCATCATCCGAAAATAGTTTTACTTTTTTTTGTGTGCTCTTCGTACTTTCGCTCACATCCTCTTCGATATCTTCCAATTTGTCTTCAGTATCAAAATCCTCTACTGAATTTTCCAACCATTCTGGAGTTTTCTTGATTTTTTTCTTTTTTGGAGCACAATGCTTGGCTACATTTTCCGCAGCTATCCTTTTTCTCGTCTCTTCCAGAGTCTCAGGATCATCTAGAACAATTTCTCCTTTCTTCAACAAATATTCGGCGTACTGCTCTGGCACCCCTTTGAAAGTATTAATCTTTGCTCTTATCTGACGCCAAGTCATTTGATAATAATTTTTCTTGTCTCTAGCCATAGCTTCGTAATTGTCACCGTACTTGTCCATCAAATATGTAACAAACTGCACTTGCTGATCGGGTAGTCTAAAAAGACTTTCCCTCGGAGCTTTTGCTTCAGCTTCTAGATTTTTTGCTACATAAACTTTTGGTGCTTCCTCCTTTCGATCGGCTTCCTCATCATTTTCCGACCAACTGTTGTTCCTTTTCCGTTTAGCTTCCGAGAGAATATTCCTTTTGGTATTTGGTATCTTTAATACGTCGTTGGCATCGTGAGCTAACCCCATGTCACGAAGATTATTTCGTGTCGATTTTGTATTCTCCCACGCATCTTTTATATCTTTGCTGGAGAAAAAATGCATAATTTGGAATACGCAAAAATGTAAAATTGAAAATATATTGGTAAGTGTCAATTTTAACGAGTAGAAATTATTGACATAGGTTAACCGGGACTTACCATCCAATGTCCGGCAATTTTCTTAATTTGTTTCGTAGTCTTTTACGATTTACGTTGACCTTATATGTTTTTCTGCGTTTAACCTTCCTTAACTTTGGCATTTTTTAACAATTTAATTGAGTTACTTGAAAAACCGTAATAACCACGTGTAAGCGGTCTATCCTCGTGTGTTTGCGAACGAAACTAGACGTATCTACATAGCCAATCACAAAGTAGACATAATAATAATAATAATAATAATGGATGGACGAACTCAGCACTTCGAAGGTCGACGGGTCCCTTGACTACCGACAACGAATTCATGAAATTCGTTGTTACCGATGATTGATAAGCATCAAGATTCGAAATCCTCTATCAAAGGCTGTAGCGAAGACAAAAAATAAGTTCATACAAAAGTTTCTCAGTGTAAAAAATTTATTTGCAACAAGTTTACAGTCTTTTTTTTACAAAACTGTATATAATCGTTGTCTACATTGTTTCTTAAACAGTGTAAATTTTAGCTCCGTGACACTGAAAAATTGACTAAATTTACCAAGCATAGCTAGTACCGAATCCTTCGAAGGCGGCGTGAACAATGGGTGTACCGGCAGCGTACGCGGTTTTAGCGACGACAGGAGTGGCATGAGCGGCATACGCGTAAGTTGGTTGGGCGTGAGCGGCATACGCGTAAGTTGGTTGGGCGTGAGCGGCATACGCGTAAGTTGGTTGCGCGTGAGCGGCGTAAGCGTAAGTCGGTGCAGCGTATGCGGCCTTAGCAACAACAGGGGTCGCGTGAGCGGCATAAGCGTAAGCCGGTGCAGAGTACGCGGCCTTAGCTACAAGAGGAGTCGCGTGGGCGGCGTATACGGGGGTAGCGTATGCTGATTTAGCCAGGACCGGAGATGAATAAGTTGAGTAGGAGAGAGCGCTGGAAGGCTCGTACGTCTTCGCGGCGATCAACGGCGCTGGGGCGTATGATGTTTTGGCGATGAGCGGAGTCGATAAAGAAGAATAAGAAACTGCAGGAGCTGACGAGTAAGCGGCCGGAGCGACGTAGCTCGGTGCGGCGTACGCTGCCTTAGCGACGATCGGTGCAGCAGGCGTGGCGTATGCGTAAGAGGGCGCTGCGTATGCTGCCTTCGCGACCACCGGTGCAGCGGCCGCATACGCGTATGCTGGTGCAGCTGCGTATGCGTGGGTCAAAAGCCCATCGTTGCTTACTCTGTTGTTGCTGACGAGAACCGATGAGTGCGGCGACTCGACTTGCTTGCTGAAGCTCGTAATCACGTTCTGACCAGCGTATCCCTTGTGAGTAGACTCTTGTGTGTAACCGACGCTCGAATAATCCGCCGATGCTGTCGAGATACTGTAAGCGGCCGGTCCACCAGCGTTTACCACTGCCAATAAAGCTGAAAGCGCTACGAGCTACGGGAAAGTCATTACTCAATTAAAATTCACATTTGATGGTAATCGATAATATATAACACGCAATTATTCAATAAAGGTTATTGCTTGTTCGTTCATTCATTCATGAATTTTCGTAAGTCAGGAAAATTCTACGTTTTTGTTCCAAAAAGATTATTAATTATACCGAAAGACACTTTGATGAAATTTATTTTCAAAAAATTCAGTTTTCCATGAAAAACTTTGAGAGATGATGTGAAATTATTTATCTCTTTTCACATACACCCATCTTCATTACTTTTTTTCTTTTTCTTAATTAGTATTTTTAATAAATCTTTCAGTACTTACTTTAGATGCCATTTTGTTAAAAAAAACGAATGTATCTCGAAAGAATTACTTCGAGCTGTGTAACGTTGAGTATCTCCGGTCCCATATTTATACACACGTCCAGTGAGAAAAAAAAAGTTACGGATAGAGCGAAGTTAATCCTGCGTATTTTTGGCAAGAGAAGGGAGGAAGGTTGCGTGGTTGAATTTCGCCGAACTTTCCATCTCTCTTGATGTTACCACCTTGATGTTACTGTAATCGCCAGCGAGCGAACGCGTGAGAAAGGGACAGACAATGAAACCCTCTCGACGTCCTTTCCCGCCTAAAGAAAAAAAAAACAAATAAAAACCGAGCAGGGAGAGAAAAAATTGCGAAACGGTCAGCGGGAGAGAAGAAAAAGATCTTGCCTCAAATTTTACGGGGGGTTCTGGTATTTTTTATGCGTGTCTACAAAAAAGAAAAGAATTAAAAAATTGTTCGATAATTTTTGTTTTATATTTAAAATCTTGCATAATATTCTCTTCTTTTTTCATTAGCTCTTGAAGATTTACGCATTCATTTTTGAAAAACTAACAAAAAATCGAAGAGAGCGTATATTATGGCCATTAATGAGTATTGAATCATATTGATGTATAAAAGTGACGCGAGGAAAAAATTATTATCATTCGAAATTATTTTTAAATCCTATAGAAAAATGATTGACGTGAACACGACAGTATGAAAATCCATTGTCAGAATCTCGCCCTCTATCATCGAGCCGTTTTTTTCTTCAATCGATTTTTTGCTCACAAAAGTCAATCTATAGGTCATTATATTAGGCGTATGACCTAGTTTTCACAAATTTTTACATGTAAGTACGTAAAAAAAATCTGTAAAAAGCATGTACCTTATATTTAATGCACCTTGTCTTTAATATTCTTGTTTTTTAATTAACGACCCGTTATCAAATTTCCATTTTATCCCCTCGCAATATTACCTCCAATTTCATCGATAAAATTATCGGTTCGCAATTCTCGTTAACAAGCTAATATTTGATGTGGGATTTTTGCTCACAAAATTTCACGATTTATTCATCGTTTATCGCGAAATAGCGTACAGTAAAAATTGACGATGCATTTTAATTTAATACTAAAATAATAAATTTAATTTCATACTGTTTCCATCCAATTTTATCGAATAAATGATTAAGAAAAACAAATAGACAATCGATCAACATTGCTTCATTAATATCACTTATAGTAACGGGAAAAATATATTTATATTCTGGATGCACATATATCTAAATTTTGCAAATAAACAATAGCTCGATCGATCGAGCAATCGTGATTGACTTTGAAACTCGTTTATAAATTTCTGATATCCCTGGGGCAGTGCTCGACAAGTATACGATTTCGCGGACATAGATATATAATGTCGCAATGATTTACGTACACACCTGACCACACCCATATTAAAAAAAAAATTCAGATCAACAGCATCAAGGCCTTACTTTCTCCGTGTGCTCTCGTCCCGACGAACCTTGCGAATTTACCCAATTTTTCAACTGTCCTCGACCCTCCTCGCACCCCATTCCCAGTTACAATTCACACTAATGCACGAACACACTTTATTAACGAACAATATTGAACCCACGAATGAACGCTCAATATGACACGCGACCTCGAGCCATATTTTCATGGTACGCAGAACCAAACGAGGGACTCTCGTTCAATCTCCAAGTTGCGGATTTCAAATGTTGTTATCTGTATATCCCATGGATTATTCCAGCATACATTCATATTTATGCATATCCGTATTGTGGTTTCATGTGTATATGTCCTATATATAAATACATACAAACATGTACATACCGCGAACATACTCATGGACGAAAATTCAGAAGTATTCAATGTCTCGTTTCAGGTGCCCGGGTCGCCATATAATTAAATTGAAGTTTCAAATTTATACATCACACTGGAAATTAAATAATTTAATTCACTATTTTCGATTCGCAAATTCAATCACAATTTATATAATTCGCATTTCTCGGCAGATTTCATCACATCTTGTAAGCTATCAAAAATAATATTAACCCTAGAACGGTAACGGTCTTGATCGTTACCAGGAGATATTGCAAATTGTTATTTTTACGAATTTTTCAAGTTTTTCACTCTTTTACTTCATTTTTTACTAACTTTTCGTACTTGAAGAAAAATAGCTGTAAGCCTACGTGGTTCTGCATTAAAAAACGAAAAGAATAAGCCCAAGTTGAACCCTTTTTGTGAAATTTTACCGGAAATATGAATTTTCGAAAATTGGGATCGTCGATGACCCCAGGTTACCGTAATAGGTAAAAAAATAAGGTTACCGTTCTAGGATTAATTAAATATCAACGATGCATCTTATAGAGCTGACAGCATTTTCACTCTTCTCGTTTCCGCGAACGTGTGAAAAAAAGTTCCTTTCAGCTTATAGTTCGTATAAAATGTATTTATTATTATGTAAAATAGGATGGGTAGTACATGTTAAGGATTATTCTGAGCTTAGGGATTATTTTACATGTACTTCTGGGAAGTCTGAATGTTCATCCAACATACATTTCCGCGACAAATCCTTTTTTTGCATGTATGTACAGTGCCAGTGTGCAGCGTATAATAAGCTTGAAAATTTCGTGATAATGGTTATAAATTATATTTCTCGGAAAAATAAATAAATTCGTTTTCCCGGAAAAAGAAATAAATTACATTTCTGTGAAATCAAACTTTTAACCATTTAATCAACGTGTAAGAATGGAAATACCAAACATCAAAAAAAAATCAATAAATTTGATTTATCAGAAATCAAATTTATAACCATTTCCGGAAACCTTAACGTGAGCTACGGACGGAGCTGATGAAAAGGCGACACCCAGTAAGCCCTGGTTCGGTTGCTGATCCTGTTGCACTTGTTGCTGCAATCGTATCTGCTCGGGGATGGGCTACAAGTAAAAAACATCAAGAATATATTTTTTTTTTCATTAATGTGTAAGAATGAAAATATCTAACAGCAAAAAAAACAATATAGCAAAAAAAAAATCAAGCAGGCCCTTCGGCGTTCAGCCTTGGGCGTAAAAAAGTGTGGAATTCGCTAAGTAGATATTGCTCAAGAAACTTAGCAACGTCGAAGATTTGACGTGGCACTACCCGGCGTCGTTGTGAAATCGGTCACTATGTTGCATAAATTTGGACCGCGAAAATAATCGAGTTCGAAGAGACACGAATGTCCCAGGAGCTCGGAAACGAGGAAGAGGAAAGGAAAGTACTTTTTCCCGAATGTTCCATTCCACGTTATTTAATGACAAAAGAGAAGCGTTATACCTGCTGAGAAGCGGCCTCGTGAATGGGTTGCGATGTCTGAGTTTGATAATTTTGATTCGCATGTAACTGCGCCTGTTGTTGACTCAAGGCTAAAAGTTGACCCAGTTGTGCTTGATATGGAGAAATGCCATCTTGATACTGTTGAGAATTTTGAAAAACTGCGTCCCGAGCTTGTTGCTGATATTGCTGATAGAGATTCATATATGCCTGAGCCATTGATTGGTCCAAAGGAGCTTGCTGCTGATAAGAAAAAGCTACCGGAGAGCCCGCATTCGGCTGAATTCTTGAGTAGTGTAAATGAGGCGAATTCGCCACCGCTGACGAAATTGGTGACGTCGAAAAGTAACCTGCGGTTAAACGAATAAAAGGAAACCGTCTCAAAATTTATACCAAAAATGTAGTCTCCGGTATAAATCTAGAGTCCGGTCAAATTATATTGAAAAAAAATTCTGTCGTAGTTGGCTATTAGAACGCCAAATATCGACGTCGCAGTTTCATTCCAACAATCGTGAGAGCGGAATGAATTTTCGAAAAGGCACGAGTGACCCAACGTTACCACTTACGTACATAAGAAGTGTAAAGTAGGAAATTTTGTTTTTTCGACTTTTCGATTTAAAAAGTGTATTCTGCCAAAATACTTTATAAAATAAAACGAAAATTGATTCCTATGTAATTCTTAAACGTAAATACGTGCTTACGACACGATGAGAAAAAATGTGAAAATGTCTTTTTTTTAATTCGTACATTTACGTATATCGGAAAAACCGATTTTTCATACTCGAAACTTAAGCATTTCATTTATTCTTACGGGCATTCAAGTTTTTTTCCTTCAAAGTAAAACTCTTAAGCTTTCCTTTCCCGCATGGAAAATTCAAAAATATTAATTTGATCAAAAGTTAAAGAAATTTGAAAAAAGTGTATTTCACGCATTTTTGTCTCTATTTGTATGAAAAAATATTTGCAAACAACAAAAAATCGGCAATATTCCGATAGATCCTTAATCTAGGATAGTAAATAAGTTCTCATGAATTTTTTAAAAACATTTTAAATGACTTTTTTAACTATCGGACACGAGTGACCCGACGTTACCACGTATAGGCAGTAAAAATGACATTACCACGGAAGGGTTAAGAGCAATCACAACCACGTGACCTCCCTGGATTTTCCTTTTTTTTTTCGATATTCCTTTCGATCCCAAGAATTTGCCTCTGGTCCGAATTTTCATAAAAATCCACTCATTGAAAAAATAAACAAAGGTCGGAAAACAGCTTTCTTGCGGGAGACGCGCCTGTTGTTTGTTTATTTTTTTATTAAATAATACGTGAATTGTCATGAAAATTTGTACCACAGGCAAATTCTTGGGCTCGAAAGGAATATACTGTAATTTTTTCAAGTTTAATTATTTGATTTTGAGAGAGAAATCCGGGACCTACGAAATATGCGTGGTCACGTGGTTGCGATTGCTCTTAAATAATTGCAAAACTTTCGAAAATTGAAATAAAATCAATAAATATCAAAAGACAAAAATTTCTATGGTCTTCCACATATAAAACTCCGTACGCATTGAGAGGAGAAAAAAATAGTAAAATATCGAGAACCTCGAAGTTCTATTTCCGCACGAAACAAAAGCAAAAATGTTTTTACCAAGTCCTGGATTTCTGTAAGCGAGAGCGTTAGCCACGTTCGGCAGAACTTTTTGAGCTAGATGGGCATTTCCGATACTCGAGCTGAATGATTGATGGGAGCTTGGACCATTGAACGCAAACGACGTTTGTGTGAGCCCCGGCCGTACAAAACTGAAAGACGCGTGTTGATCGCTGCCTCCCAAAATATTCGAAGGTTTTATTCCATTTGACGTTTGGCCACCCTGGACTGTCGCCCACGTTAAAATAATGACAGCAAACAACTTCTGCAAGTATAGCAACATAATATCATATCCAGTTTTTCATCATTACATGGTTGACATTTAACTAATATTCATGATATCTTATTCACTTGCGTGAAAGTAAAACAACGCTCCGCCTGTTTTAATTTTGGAAATCTCATATTCATAAAATATTTGCATGGGTATTCCATCAACGTGAACAAAAAATCCGTCATCAGTCATAAAATGACATATTCACTTAACGCTTTTCATCCATTTTTCAACAAGAATGAGGAGCTACAAATTTACAAAATTTAAGATAGAAAGCCTGATTTTGGGAAAAGTGAACAGAAATAACTTACCATTATCGTTGCTATCTAAATTTGTTTGCGAACTCCAAAACTTAAAAAAAAGCGTTGAAAAATTTGACAAAATCAGATATAAAAATATTGATCGCTTACTTCAGTTACAATTGAACAAACGTGGGCTAAAAAAGAATGAAGAAGCGTGTATTGTATTAAGAACTCGGTCGGAAATCAAACAGTTAATCGGAGCTAAGAGGCCAACGTGGGGAGTTATATACCGCGGATGTTTTCGGTACGAATACGTGAGCTGCAATTTCCAGGCTTAAATTAAACCCTGGAACGATACTTTCCCCGTGGATCCTCCTCGTTTGTTACCCACACACACGCACACAACAAAAGAACAAGGATATGCTCTTCATATTGAAAGTTTTCACGTGCGAGCGCTCCAATATCTATGCGTCAAAAAAAGGGAGAGAGAAACAAACGTGCTATGATTAAGTTCACGGAGCGAAAGCATTTTTCTTTCTAACGCACTTTCCTCTGTCGCCGCACCTCCTTCTAAATCGTAAGGGGATTCGACTTCATAAATTCTTTCCTACTTCTTTTTTTTTCACACGTTCAACTATCTTTACTCATTCATTCTTCCCTGTTTCGTACGCTTTTCAAGTATGTAGATTTCTTATAGACTGCACGGAGGACAATCCAAATTTTCTTATCGATGAATATTTATGAAAAATTTCTTCCACAACCCTAAATAAATGACTCCGAGTCATTCGGTCACGATCGAACATTTTTTTAATCCACTTTCAGACTTTTTTTCTCTTTAAGTTCTGCGTAAGGATTTGTAAAAGTATGAATATTGATGTTTCAAAAAAATAATGTACAATTTATGATAGCTCAGATTTCGGTCATTTTTATTGAAATATTGAACATAAATTTGAAAACAATTCACAGTTCATGAAAGCTCTACTGTGATTTAACCTGTCCACGAAGATATTTTATAATTTAATTTATTAATTTAAATATACTTTTACCTACCACAGCAGTTCTGGCTTTTGTACGTAAATAAAAAGTCAATTGTTCTATAAATTTTTACAATAAACGGCGACCCTTATGAATACGTCGTATTGTTCAATTAATGTACATCAATAAATTTACTGAATAGACCGGTATTTGTACTATACGTACATTCGATCTTTACTGAGTGAAGTCACCAGCTCGGAAATAATGCCCCAGTTCATCATATTTGACGGGCTTCAGTTTTCGAGAGTTGCCTATACATTCGGGCATCCAGCTCTAGTCATAGACGACGCAGCATTCGATAAATTCTCAATTGAACTGACATTCCATAAATTTCGATTGGTGCCTCTGAAAGAATCACTTTCATTCCCTCGCATCCCGATAGTTCTTTACCTTTACCAAATAAGATTAGTTATTCCTCGTTGAACGGCTTTTCACTTTTTAATTATATTATAATAAAACATTTCTTATTGCTCGAATGCTCAGCTACCACCGTAACTTGCGCATTCATTATCTACTTTGGAAACAATACGACTTGTGAAGGAATTCCGAATTTGTCTTTATCATGGCGAGGGGATTCATTTTCATGTTCAGCAAAAACGATATCCGTGCACAATTTAATTGAATTTTTTTACATTTGCTCTGAATATTCCCTCGGTACAATGAATATACTTACTTTCGTTTGGAAACTAAAATATCATGGACATGGAAATACCATACATGTAGGGGAGTGAGGGGCATGGCGGGGCCCTTAAGGAAAAAGTGCTCATAATTTGAGTTTTTTTGTGTATTCCACTTTTTTTATGTGGGGCACGACGGGTCGCCGAAAAATTTTTTGTCAGGATTTTTTTTCTGTTTTTACTCTTATCCAGTCTCGTGCCGATGATTTAGCATCATAAATATGAGTACCAATGTCAATACGATCGCTGACGCTGATAATACAACCGATGTTGAGAACGCTGTTAGAAAAATTTCGATACTGATATTGATAGTGATGCTGAAGACAGAAAATTACAGCAATTGATTCGTAGGATGAACTCCATCTCTGTTATGGATGTAGAACAAACAACAGTAGAGCGCGAAGTAATCATCATTAAATCTGAAGAAGAGATGATCGTTCATTCATCAAAAACTACATTTGATGAACATAACCGTGAATTCTTAAAAGGTATTTTGGGCGATGATGATTCGTCAGAAGATAGCGATTTTTTACATATCCAAGACAAAAGGAGAAAAATAGATCGGTTCGTTATTTCTCCGAACATCATTTTTCCCACGATGAAAAGTTAATTTCGAAGTTTTACTCGCAAAAAAGACAAAATAGTACAGCAATTATAAACGGCTCACCTTTTCGGAATTTATTAGCTGAGCAAAAAAATCGAGAAAAAAATTCTGAATCGTGTCAGAAAATGATGAAAAGAAAAGGAAAAGACAACTCCAAAAAGGCTGTGGATGAGACAGCTTGGATTCATTATTTTTTTATTTGGGGGGGGGGCACCTTGCCCGTCACTCCTCTATACATTATATGTATATCCACATATGTATAGTTAGTTACCAGCTATACACCCGCTCTGAGTTTTTACAGATCCCAATTTCATTTTTCTGAATTTTTTATATTCACATACATACTTCATCTAGGCTGTAATCATTTCCCTGTTAAATACGTTGTAGTATTTTTTCGAATTTATCCAATTTTTTAATTATTATGCGTACTTTTTGCACACCCACAATTTGTCAAATTGCATCACTTCAATCTACATGGTTGAATCAAAACATATTAACCGAGACTGTTCACTTCGTTTATTACTGTGAAATGAATGCTTGATCGATCGCGATGGCAGATGCATGCCATGAATAGTATGCACAGTTTTCTTATCTTTCTATACATATACTGCAACATTTTGTTTCTGCCTCCAAAAAATTCATGCAGCTCAATTGAATTGAATATTTACTGGTAAAAATATTGAATCCAACACTTAAAAATACTGAAACTTACAAATTACATGGCTCTTTCAACAAAAAAATTTTTTTTAACGTGCATGTAAGATTTTGTTGAAGCCAACGCCGAAAGCATTCGAAACATAATATTATATGGAGAGAAATATACGTTTACATATAGCTATATATATTTTGTGTTCCAATAATATTTCTAGAAAATGCAGAATCTTGATTTACATATTGAAATTCAGGTAGAAGGAAACCGTTAAAAATACTCTCGAGTAATATGCAGAGATTCTTTTTTTTCCTCGTGGAAAATTTCTCCATCGTTGCGCAAGCGACTCCTTAACTTTATGGGCTCGTGTTTTATTTTAATTTATCGATTTTTTTTTCAATTTCACACCATTGTATATCTACATCAATGCAATTCACGATACAAAATTTCATGCTTCAAGTTCCACGCTTCTTGCAATGTTAAAAAAATGTTGTCTTATCTGTAAATAATCTTTTAAAAATTGAACATCGTATATAATATTAATTTCTTAAATTAAAAGTATGGTTCATCCGTTCGTGCACGGAGCACCATGGTGTGCTCCAAATTTAAGTATTTTTATAATAAACTGTTATTTGACTTTTATCTGTTATAACGCGAAGCCCATCTCTGAATCTCTTTATATTTGAAGTTAGAAATCATAGTAGATTACCCATTGGGGGTAGAGATTTATGTCACGCAACAAATTGTGAGTCAATGCGAGAGCATGGCAACAACGCGGTCCAAAGTTAAATTATTTTCGTTCTTACGTGTATACTTTACAATTTTCGTGATATTCTCGCGCAGACTTTCTCATTTTTGATTTCGTTACAGCAAACACAACCCCATAAAAAGTTAATTCCATCGATAAATTTAAAAAATTAACCCCTAGTGTACACGCGAAATCTGCGAGACCTAGATGGAAATTTCCCCAACTTTAAATTCGGGAATCGTGGAGTGCGGTGGAGAATTCGTGTTAGGGTCGCGGCAGGAGTCATCAATTCGTTGTGGTCTCCCGCAACAAAAAGTTCAGAGTTTGTAAAAGGAACATTGCTAGGAGCATTATTATTTCCGTGTCCTTGGAACCTCCAATTGTCAAAATAATGTTATAAAAAATGAAGAAGAAAAATTAATTGATATTTTACTATTTTTGAGGATAATCCATTACTTAATACGTTTAAATAGGTATTGATAAAAGACAAGGTACAGTTTAAACATGAAGCATGGAATTAAATTTGAAAAAGCGGTATACAGGAAATTCGACTTGCAAAATGGAACTTTTTTTCCCCTGTCCAAAGTTTATCCTACTTTGAGATTTTGCTTTAATTACTGAGATAATATTTCACTCATACGATAGCATATCTCGCTTGTACCATAACTCTTGGATTTTCGCTCGGAAGATGAACTTTCGGTTCCTGGTCGAGAATTTATAGAATAAAAAAAATTACATTTTTCATTATTCAAAATACAATTTTATTTTACTCTGCATGTACAATATTTATAATTTCATATCCATCCACAAACTTTGAACGCAATTTCATGAATGGTGTGTTAATAGATATCTAACATCAAACAATTATTTATTTATCACATCGATCCATTTGAACACTGCTTACTCACAATTTTTCCTTATACTGATGGAAAGAAAAAAAATTCAGAGGAAACGAATGGCAATAAAAAGCAGGTACTCGGTGTACATGACCGATTACCGTGATATTGGATTCGAATCTTTTCGCGAACGTGAGGTGATTTTTCCCAGACCTTTTCTCGAAGTAACATATCCGAGAAACTTATAGCTAGTAAAATAGCAAAAGGTGATCGAGCTCCGTCTAGCAAATAATCTAGAAAGCGAAACAAACGACGATAATTTGCTAATGTTGGGAAAAAATATTCAATAAAGGAATTTTAAAAAATCGGAGGCAAAGGTTTTTCATTAACACGGAATTCTCCATCAATCGATTATGCTCTTTCGAAATCCACTTTCCTTCTTCTTTATCCTTTTATTACTTTATTTTCAACCTCGACTTTTTATAAATAGAATTCCGATATCGTCAACTTACTTTTTTCATTTTCCGTCGTTCACGAGAAAATGCCACAGCACTTCATCATGATCGATAAAATAAATGTCATTGCATATTCTCAATGAGTACGCCCTTTTAGATACGTGTGTATTTCAAAATTTAATTTAACGTGACTCGGTACATACATAATTCACTACGATCAGAATGTCATAAAATTTTGGCAGGGGGTTCTTAAGTATAGAACACGTAAACACCATTTTCTCCCAAATTTTCATCCACATAGATTTCGAGTAATCGAAAGAGAAATTTGTATTTTTCCCATAAATATAGTTATAGAATTCATTAAAAAAACGGAAATTTATTAATCAATTCAACTCAATATCTACGTATATAAACATTTTTTTGCGAATTGATATCCGCTTCTTAAATAAGAACGAATATTGTTTCCATTATTTATTAAATTCTGATCATTTTTCAATTGGTTTGCTATCTATACGGAAATACCTTATCAATACTAAAGTAAAGATATTCGAAAAAAATTATTAATACGATATCTCAAATTTTCCAATTTATCACTAGAAAATTTCGTCACTTCATAAAAAATTGTATTCCCAATAATAATTGTTCTTTCCTAAATAAAATTCGAAAATTTTATTCTTATTAGTCATATATTCGTTGGTTTGTGAATTTTTATGCTTATCATTTAAGTGTACAATCATTTTGAAGCTTTTTGAGTTTGGAACATCAAGTTGAGTTCACATAGTCTTAAATACAACGATAATTAGGAGAAACAATTTTTTCACACTTGAGCAAACGTTTCTGGAAATTGCGATACGCCCCGGCTCGGGCGTTCCATATCATTGTTTCGAATCTGCTTCCTGTACTCGAAATGTATACCCTCTTTTGAATTTTGGCTCAACCTCCCGCTTGACATCTCCGTTCTCGCTTTATTCGGCAAATGATGAATAAACTTGAAAAAGCTCGTCCTGAAATTATCATTCACCACCGCTTGAGGAAGAAATTTAATTACACTCCACTTTTAATATAAGGCATCAATACTAATTATTACTTGAATAGGAATATCAATTTGTGTTCTTAAGGTGTAGTAAAATTTTTAATATGATTCACGTTTCATTTTCAACTGCGTGTTGATGCAAATGTAATTCGAAAAGAGAGAGAGTCAAATTAACAATCCATTCATAGAAATACTCGAAAATGAAAAGTATATCGGATCAAGTTCCAAAGTTAATTTTCAAATTGTACAAAATATTGAAAGCAAATTGAATAAAAGTTGGTATGTACGTACATCATGTGGATTACCCCATTTAAATAAATTCTACCCTATTTAAATTAACGATCCACGATATAAAAAACTTTTTCTTGCGGATGTTTTGTTATATCTAAAAAAATTCTCATCACGTTTTTTTCGTCAGGGTACATTTCTGTGGAAAGGATAAATAATTGTACACTCTTGTAACTGCCGACATTCCTAGGAATTCTAACGCATTGTTTAGGGGTTCGCGCGTGTGTCCGGAATTTTGATCGCCCCTTTTACTTTTAACGGATATCGGCATCAAACCTGTGTGGTCGAAAAAAAATTTATATAAAAAAGACTTGAAAAAAAAATGTGGGTTAAATTTGATAAACCACCTGCTGATTTCAAAAACGTTGAGCTGACCAACAAAAGAAAAAAAGGAATGTTCTCTTTTGAATATTTGACTATACACGGATTTTCCTTTTGAACGCTGTCGAAGCGGGATTTTTGAAACGCGTTCAAAAAGAATGACGAAGGAAACAAAACTGCGAAACGAATAGAATTGAATTTTTAAGGTTGGCTAAATTTTTGGTACACCTAGCAAACTTTTTACCGATTTTCCGTATGACGGAGCAAACCCAACGCGTTTTTGCCCATCGCACACCGTACGCTATAGTTCACAAGAGAAAACGTACATGAGCAGTAAGGTATGCATTTATGACACGTACCTGCTCATCTGCCACTTCATGAATAGTACAGGCGTAGTCACAGTTGATAGAAATCCGAGCCAGATAAAAAACAAAAAAATGATATCCAGTGGTTTCATATTCTGATAAGTCTCGACTATTGAAAGCTTCGCGAGCCTGCAAACAAAAATCACATGTTTGTATAAAAATTGAGACGTGTTATTCTGATGAAGAAAATATTTATTTTTCCTTTCACGAATGATGATATTTTACAAATGAAAAGTGGATATCGGTAGCATATCGTATCACCCTACCCGAAATCATTATCGTAAATGAATTGTTCATCGGATTATTTCGAAACATCGAGAAAGTGATTTATCAGATCAATAAGGAACGATGTTTGAATAAATTAGAATATCATGTCTGGCACGTCTCTTGGGATTTGTAATTCTGTAAAGGAGAATAACGTTAAGATTTCATGAACGACTATACGGAGCAGAAGGTCGTCCGGTGTGCTTTCAAAGAAATTAAAAATTCATGAGAGAGCTGAATTATCGAAAATTGTACATTGGTTTCGTTGTCTCAACGCGCGTGAAAGTAATTTTCTTTTGTGCGTATTAACGTTCCTTTCTTTTTCTTTTCTGGACATTCGAATATCCGAAAGAGCGTGAACCTTCAATCGATGCTCCTGAATTGGGGAGAAAAACTTTTTCTCGCCTTTTTCTCCGCCCTCGCCTCGGTTTGATCGCCTTGGCGTTGAGCGCGATCTCGCTCCGTAGTGTCTCTCTAAACAGCAGTATCGATGTAGAGGAAAGTTACGTGACTCTACCTTCGCAGACGAAAAACCGAGAGTGGAGCTTAGCAATTCGCCGTGCGAGCTTCCATGCGAAGAAAGAAAAACCCTGAGAGCGAAAAATACGTAAAAACAACAAAATGAACGAAAACGAAGACAAGTACACAAAAAGAAGAAAAAGAAGTTGGACGTTGGTTGGAGGAAAGAACAAACACGAAGATACTTTTTGTTGCCAAGGTTTGCGAAAAAGATTCACGCTGCTTTCAACTTTTTCCATCCTATAGTACAGCGGATTTCTTCTTGTTGCGTTATTCTTTCCTGATGCTGAAAACTAGAATTCTCTCACGAAAGAAAAAGCTTCCGCTTCTGAATAATTTCTTCACATGAATATCGAATAATCACGAATAAGGCTCTTACATATATGAAGGATGTCCATTTTATCGGCGAAAATTTCCATTTATGTAATAAGCTGGAGAGTTCGCTCGACTTTGAAAACGCTTCGATATTATATCGATGACCCCCGGTACTTTCGCGAAATTTAAAGTCCCGATCCGAGCCGCTGAGCTTGTTCGAAAAGCGTTTCGACAAATTTATCGGTTCTCCCGGTAAGAGAATATATCCGCGGATTCGTGCACTCCTCGTGCAGCTGAGATTAATCCACACCGCCGGAACACATTTTATCCGTTTTGTGAAGCAGTGCGATTCGAAGAAGAAAAAAACGTATATACTAAAAGGAACGTGCGAGTTTTCCTACGCGGAAAAGCAATTTCGAAGAAAAAAATTTTTCCAATCATGGTGAGAAATCTATCATTTCCTGCGATGATAAATGAAAATCTCGAGATTTTACAACTTCCATCAGGAAAACGGTGCTGATTTTCCATCGATAGAGTTGTAAAATACTTTTTCACGAATGATTTGATCGTATTTTCGCAACTTGAAAGAATTTTTTCATATCTCAACAAAAAGTAAACTTTTCACCGTAATTAATTCATCGCAATTCACCAGTGAAACTGGAAAGTTACATATATGTATATAATATGTACTTACATATACGTATACATACATATGTATACATGTAGTCTTTAACAATAATAAAACTAATTTGCAAAAAAGTTAAAAATAGTATTCCTGCAGAGATGTTCAAAAACAATTCAATTGAATGCAAAATCAATGTGTACATATGTCGGATGTTACTCATTCACGTTTTCAGGACATTCTTATCACTTTATTGCTTCGTCTACGTATATCTTTGTCTCTGTCTGCTTTTGAGTTAATATTCAATCGAATATGTATGATGCTATGTCTTACAGTTTGAGAAAGCTTCTCGTTATTATCGGAAAACGTTCAAAACAATAAAATTTATTCCACATACTTTACTTCGAAGTGCATTACACAGTATTCAATGGAAAATAGAATAAGATCTACGTTATGCTTATTTATTTGAATATTATGCTCTTGATGTGGAAATTGAAAGCAGAAAAGTCATTTCTAAAGGAAATTATTATTCCCATTTCTTTTGATGAGAAATCTGTCATTTCCTGGGATGACGAATAAAATGGCAATATTATACAAGTTCTACGAGAATGGTGCAGATCGTTCCTGAATAGAGTTAAAAATCTTTTTTTTTGCGGTAATTCGAAAAAATGTCCTCTTTGAACAATAATGTTATAGAAAAAGTGAATTTTCGATGGAAAAATACTTACTTGAGTATCATCAGAGGGGAAAAGAGTACCGCAAATGTAGAAACCATCATGATAAGATATTTTTGGGTTCGCTTCTCTCGACGAAAATTTAGTTCTGGTTGTTGTGACTCTCTTTTTCGGAGATGGTCCGGTAGTCCATTCATATCGAAGTTCACTCGAGAGTCTTCGTCTTCCATTTTTCCATTACCGCTCGGTCTGCCATTAAAAGATTTTTTTTATTCGAGTTTATTTATATGTAACGCTTATTAACTGTTTGTTTTCATAATTGCGTATTCTGAACACTAAATGGAAGGTTTTTCTCTAGTTTTTCCGATTTACGTCAAGGCGAATATTATGCAAAAAAAAGGAAATTAAAAGTCGAATGAGCGGACGTATGAATACATTCAAAGTTGAATACCGGGGACATAAAATAAATTTAAAATAAACATAGAATAAATGTAAGAAGCATTTATTTGCATAATTTCGACATACTTTCACGCTGCAATCAACATATAGAAATAACCGAATGCTGTTACATATGCGTGGTGCTATAACGTGGAACCTCACTTATATACCATGAAAAGCTTTATCTTTGGTCATTACCGGCTGGTTACCAGAGTCGGAATCAAATTTTCAAAAGCGCTCATTCCACTGAATGCGTACAACCGTTCTTGCTAATAATTAGTGTACGTATATATATGTATAGTAAAATTTCTAGCGCATACATATTACACATACCAAAGAATTTAATGAAAGGAAGCCTCTTTTATCTATTCCGACAATAGCAAAATAAAGCGAATAATTATAATAATTCCCATCCCTTATAAAAAAGCCGAATAAATTTGTTGTAGAGATATCAACCCCCCCCCCCCCGTACTATGTTTTATAATGAATGCAGGAAAATGAACTCACGAAAATTCATTTGCGTCGTTGTTCCCATGTTTCGAGCATTGAGTTTTCATTTTGATCTTATACATTGCAATCGCATAAGGGCCCTCGCGTCGCTTCAACTCTTGACCAGATTTTACGTAGATGTACGCCATTATCGTTAAAGGCGCGACATATCTGTGATAAGGAAAAAATGAACATCGTGATTAAATATCTTGCATATTCATTATCGTTGTAAATAAAATTATTATTTCATAACTTATTATCGGTTGTCAATAAAAATTGAGTATTTTTGAAAATCATTTCCTTCTGAATATTTTGCAACAATAAACTGATCTACAATACGTTTAAACGTAAGGACGCAACATGTATCACGTCATATAGTTCGCGTTACATCAAACTTTATTATACCCGAATCAACCCTCAGCGTACACGTCTCTGAGGATTTACCGTTGCGTATACACTCGGATGTTCACCCAGGTACCGTTAACCTAATCTCAATGCATATAAGCGGAGGGTTAAGTTAGCAGAAAAGTTTTCTTAACTAATAAGCAAAATGTCGATTTTTTTTCTATCTATGAATATACATACATCATATACGCATACATTATCTTTTTATATAGCAAAAAAAAACGTATTGCACCCACGTGTCAACGTTAATTAATTTTCATGGAGTATGTATACCAATCTCGCTATTGCATAAGGCAAAAGTAAAATAACATATTTTACGTACGTCAACAGAAACAATCCTCGTATGTACGGCTCTATGTTGTCATTGAGATTAGTAATGCATAAGCCAACTCCTTGAAAATGTTCCTTTCTGAAATCCTAATTAAGAGAAGTAGATTGAACATTTTTTTAAAAATATCCACATCAAAATAAATTCTTTCGCATGCGCATCGATATATGTAAGTTTGAACCTCGAGATCGTAAAAAGAAGTGTATATCGGATGAGGGAGGACGATGCAAACTGCGGAAAACCAGGCTCCGATCGCACATACGAATGCCGGTATCCGAGGTCTGTCCGGATCGCAGATGAGTCTATACCTATCGATGGCTATCAGCACAAACGTCATCATCGATACGTGGATTGGTGTATCCTGAAATTCCATGCGGAAGAATCTTCGAGTATAGTAGCAAATAATTGCATTTTAATTATTTTTTGACTGAAAACCGATAATGTTGTAATCGTCACAAAATTAGCACAAATAACTCTGTAAAAAGTGGAGAAAATAAAACTTGATAAAACAAAATTAGATGTATGAATAAAAGCAAAATAATTATATCAAGAGTCGCGGTAGAGACTCGAAGCACTCGAGCAAAATTACCTTTAGGCAAAAGGACTTACATAAATAATTGACAGTAAAAATACTTGAAATTAAAATACAATAGGGGGGAGGGGAATGGGCCCATTAAGGAAAAAAATGTTAGAATCCTTAGTGTACTGAACTGGTTTTACTTTTTTCAAGTTTCCTGTCAAGAATTTGACCTTACTTTGCTTTGTTCATAGACAATGAAAAATTAATAATGTGGGGAAAAATCAGGCTTCTTCGAAAAGATTTTATAATTTCAGTTTTTTAGTTTATTTTACTTTTGTTTGGCGTTCTGTTGAGTTTATGGTGTTAATTTTCTATGTTTATCGAAAAGAAAAAATCGAGAAATGTTAGGTAAAATGGGCCTCCTAATGAGCTGAAGGACCACGGTCGATGGCTCGTAACAGGACGCTAAAATTTAAGCTTAAGAATACAAAAAAAAATTATAATATATATGAGATTAAAAAAAAAGATATTTATGCTTGTATAAGTTTATAAAAATGTAAATACTGTAAAAAAAAAATCCTGTTAATAAATTCATAGTACTACTACTGGGCCTCCTAAAAAACTCAATAGGTATGTTTTTCACTTATTTTATGTTTTGAATTTTTTTATTATGTATTTGGTACCAAAGGGAGTTTATAGTGAAAATTTGAACGTCGTAATTACTCAATTCAAAGTTTTTTGTTTTTTACTAACTAAACAAAAATTTTACTAACACGTTTGGCGCAAAAATATTTGTTGGCTTTCGAAGCCTCGGAAGCCTATTTTACCTCCTAAACCCTTTGAGTGTTAAAAGTTTTGAGGGCTCATTCTGCATCCAAAAATTGATGGATATTGAAAGTTTTAGGGGGCCCATTTTGCCCTCCTTCCTGCATGGAGAACGCGCCGCGGAAATAAATGCACGTTGATTTTGAATCTTATCTTACCTGAAGTATAGGAAGAAAGTAGCACACAACTTTTCCAAAGATCCAATTTTCGATGAGCAATACTGCAAGAGTAATTGGAAGGACGACGGTGCACTCTATGATGTGACACACGGCGATATTTACAAGAAAAGCGCAGGTTGGATCGGTATAGAGCTTTTTCCTTATGATGAGATAAACCATTCGTAAATTCGTAGCAAGCGCTATCAACACGAGGAACGCGTATAAAGCGATGAAAAACGGATAAACGTCTATCAAAGTCTGCTTAATATGCGGCACTGTAAAATCTTCGACGGTTTCATTCTCTGCTGCAGCCAAAATTTTCATCAACTTTATCAAGTATCTATTTTCGTTGGGATGCGAGTCACTATCCAATTTTCCAATTTTTTCACCCATTATTTACTTGATAGATAAATCCTCTAATCGAGATTTATAATTTAGTTTCTTTAAGAAGATAAATTGACACTAATCACTACTTGCGCGTATTTTCAAACTTTTCGAGCAGAATTCTCAATTGCAATATTTCGCCAGTATGTTACAGGAACCCATAACAATCTTAAATATTTGCGGAGCGGCAAGAAAGAAGAGAGGGTGACACTGTTCGGGACGCGACTTCTCCGAGGCGGCGTCGCGTGTGAACACGTTTCATATAAATACCAAGATCTAACGCCCGCGTACGGAATCCCGCGCACGCGTTTTCACCCTCGATGCGACAGCTTGGGTGATGACAGAGAAAAAAACAGAGAGGCCTGCACCATAAGAAACAAACAAAAGGAAAACATCTGCAAAAAGTTCGACTCATTGAATCGATTTTGATGCGAAATCTCATAATTTCGACACTCCCTAGAGCACTAAATATAGAAATGAGATTGCAAGAATGTTTCAACATTGCTCATAGCTGTAATATGTTTTTGATGCATGTATGGTGTTTTGACGTTGCAACGGAATCTTCGATCATCGACGATTACGTTGCAACTTTAACAAAATATTGGTGAAGCGGTAAAATAAATGTTTACCGTGACGTTGCATTTATTAATTTTTATTTTTTTTTATTTTTTAAAAGATTACATATTAAAAATAATTTTTTTTGTTAAATTTTCTAATTTATTAATTAATGGATCATTCGATAGGTTGCGATATATTACCATGAAGATGATTGCATCGAGATAATTACATACTATCGAAAGTTGTAATTCCTATACATGTAAATTTTATAGATGCATTTTAGAAGTTCAAGAAATGTTCAGAAAATGTTAGAGCAGTAGGAAAACAATTTTTTTACGTTATCATATTTCATTACAATCCCCGTTCGCTGTTATAATTGAATTGAAATATTATGACGTTGCGGGCATTCGTCAGTGCTCTAGTATAACGATGCTCAAATTTTGCCATTATTGCGTTAATATTTCATGTATCATTCTGGCATTACTGCAGAGAAAATTCTCGTTACACGACATGAAAAAAAGAGGACCTCTTTACATTATGCACCCTCGTTCAGATAAACGACAAAAAAGAAGGAAAAGTTTGATATCGACTTAACTTGGATGAAGTAATAACGAAGTCAAATGAACGAAGAGTTAGTAAAATTATAGTAAAAGCCAAGTTCGAATTTATTTATTATTTATCATTGAAAAGTTAAATAAATGCTTTTGCACTTGTTTTTCTATTGTTTTTCGGTATACTGCAGAAAGATACAGATGTTACCTCATTAGTATGCTCGACGGATATTTTAATAACCGCCTTGAGCGTACCTTCTGGGTTCTATTAACTTAAATATATAGTTATGGATATAATATATCTCAAGAATATTGCGTAAAAATACTCGATTCAAGTTTCTTTACCCTTAATTTCAAAGTTTTTTCGTTCTATGTTCCGAGTCCATGTATTTTATTTTCATAATTTTAATATTAAAAATTAATATTATTATATGTATATAAATATATACCTTTTTATACGACGCTATAGAATATTTGTTTCATAAATTGTGCAAAAATCAACAATTGAAAAAGATTGATAATGGAATAAAATTATTTTTCTCATAATAATAAAGTTCCACGAGGGGAAATTTCCAAACTTTTGTTAGTTGTACAACTGCATTAAGGTACATGTATTTATTTACATTTATGTAAATGTATTTACATTTATTTGATTTTTTATCGGACGCATTTTTATATGGTACAAACTTGGCGATTACAGCACTACCTATCGCGAATTATGTCAAACTGAACTATTTTGTATATACCTATTCGAAGATTCTCAATATTGTGTTATTGACACACACTTTACTCAATAACCGACCGGTCCAATTATCTATTAATATTAAAAACAAATATTTGTCATGAATATTTGCTCGTTATTGAGATCGCATCGATAATTGAAAAAATATGGAAGAACCAGCGAAAATAAAAAAACTCGACGAAGTTGTTGTTAATAGAATCGCTGCCGGCGAAATTATTCAAAGACCGGCAAATGCTCTGAAGGAATTGATCGAAAACAGGTAATATTGTGTGAAAGTTGTTTACTCTTTTCATCTGAGATAATCGATAATTAACCAATATTTTATTTAAAAGCAAATACATTCTCGGTCGTTCATTCATACATTTTTTATGATGTTAGAATCGCAGCGACCGTCTCCTAATTAAGGTTAAGTTTTAACGTTTATTTAACTTAACTTTAAGTTATGGAATGTAAAAACTTCAGGCTTTAAAAAATTTTTGATTTAGACAAACGTCAATGATAAAAAAGTCAAAGAAACGTATTAGGCATAAGAAAGTTATTATATTATTGATTCTGTAAATGGAATGTATTTTTTGCAGCCTTGATGCTAAATGTACAGATATCAAAATTACTGTGAAAGATGGAGGTCTGAAAATATTACAGGTGAACTTATTTTTAATTTCCATTCGATTAAAAAAATATTTAATGAAATTGTGATAAGTATATTCATTGTAAAGTAAGAACTGAATGTTCATTTTTTAATACAATATAGCTTGAAAATTCTTGGAAATCTTATAAGGATTCATTGTTTGATATATGAATTAGTTTTTCATACTTTTCTTCCTTGTTTCTTTTTACACTTTGAATCAATATATTTATAAATCTATAAAGATTACAAAATGTTTTAATAGAAACTTGGAAAAGTCCTAGGTAGATTTTTCCACACGAGTACGTCTCTCTCTTTGTTAATGCAATTGATTCCTCGTTTACTTCTTGTCCAATAGAAAATGTATATAACAGAATGTTCGAATGATTTTTTGTAGATTCAGGATAATGGGACTGGCATTAGAAAAGAAGATATGGAAATAGTTTGCGAACGATTTACTACTAGTAAACTTGAAAAATTTGATGATCTGAAATCAATTGCAACTTTCGGTTTTCGAGGTGAAGCTCTGGCGAGTATAAGCCATGTAGCATTGTTGACAATAACAACTAAGACAATGATGGAAAAATGTGGTTACAAGTATGTATGAATGAAAATTAACAAAAATGTGATGTACCACTTTCCATCTACTGTAATAATTTTGTTTTTCTTTTTTTCACAGAGCTTCTTACATTGACGGTAAATTAAGAGCACCTCCTAAACCATGCGCTGCCAATCAAGGCACAACTATTTTCATAGAAAATTTATTCTATAATATCGCAACACGAAGAAAAGCTCTTGGCAGTCCTACTGAAGAGTTCACAAAGATAGCAGATGTTGTCACACGTTATGCCATCCACAATCCTAAAATTGGCTTTAGCCTGAACAAACATGGAATAATAATGCCTATAGTATGTTATTTGACTTTTTTTTTTTCATTCGAGATATGTAGTTAAAGTGAAGACTCAAAAAGAATTATTTATTAGTTCAATTATTCCGACTCAACTGTAAGAACGCTAAAGAAGCAAATTCATGTCTTCATATTAGGATTTTTATGATATTGGGAAAAAAGTTACCAAGAGTAGTAAGTAAATGTCAAGAACCACGTATGCATATACTTTATTCATAAAGTTCTATTTAGAGAAAAAAAAAATGCATACAACTTTTATGAGCTGGACTCCCGATATTTTACCCCAATCGTACGTAAAATGTTTTGATACTATTGTTAGTACACGTTCTTACCGTTTTGAATCTAGGTTCGAACACCTCATGAGTCTACAAAATTGAACGACATAAAACTATTGTACGGCAATGAACTTGCTCGGGAGCTGATTGAAATTGAGAGTGTTGATGTGACTTACAAATTCAAGACTCACGCTATTATAACGAATCCGAATTATACGAACAAGCGAATGACGCTTATTTTATTTATCAATCACCGTCTTGTCGAATCAAGTCGTAAGTATGAAAATTATTTTTATTTTTATTGTCATCAAATAAAGTAGTTTGAGAAAACTCGACATTTTTTCTATTTTATGTAGCAATACGCAGAATGGTGGAAGAACTTTACTCATTCTACTTGCCTAAAAAAACACATCCTTGGTGTTACATATCTTTGGAAATAAATCCAAACGCTGTAGACGTAAACGTTCATCCGACAAAGCACGAGGTTCGATTTCTACACGAAGATGCGATCATCGAGAGAATAAGAACATTGCTCGATGAAAAATTATCAACGAACAACGCATCCAGAACTTTTCACCTCAAAGCAAGAATGCCCCAGGTTGACATCCCCGAAGCTGCACTCACAGAAGTTTTGCCTGAATACGACAAAGAAAAGGATAATAAAACGAAAAAAATAAATCCCAATGAGATGATCCGATCAAATTCATCAGATCAAAAACTAGACAAATTCAATTTCATGGTCGAACGTCCGAAAGACAGACCAAAAGCCTCGTGTGACGTCAAAAATGAGCAACAGAATAATGATTCATCTGATTTCAAAGAAGAATTCAATATAAAGCATGTCGAATCTTCAGTAGCCTGTGCCTTGAGAAGTCCATTTCCGAAAGAAAAAATCATAGGCTTGGAAAAGGCCGTAAAAAACATAAATCCAGAACGAATAAACAGTTCAGAATTCGGTACATCCGAATCTTCAGCGTCGGGGTTGAATTTGGAAAAAAGTAGCCCTGAGTCTTCATTCAACGAAAATGAGTATCGAAATGCTCAGCCATCGGATATTTCACTTTCAAAGGACAACCCCACAAATGAATTAAGCAACTCTGAAGTGGAGTTCGAAACTACACAAATGGACGTTGAAAAAACAAACATATCACTTGAAAACGGAAAACCAACAATCGAGATTCTTTCAAACCTAGAGAGTTTGACCGACGTTGGTGAATTGGACTGGGGTGATTTTGTTGATGATCCAAGTACTGGTTTGCCAAGCGAAAACGGAAGTTTAGTCCCTTCAATGAACCCAGAATCGACGAATGGAGAAATCGATAAAAACAGCACAATCGATCCCCCAAATACGGAAGATGAATCGTCGTCGGAAGGGCCAATGGAGACGGTGCCTAGATCAAAACCTGCTGAAAATGCACTGAAAGTCGTTTACAAGTACTATGGAACTGAAGCAAATATCGAACCGAAGAAAACTGGTGCTGAAGACGGAAAAGACGTTGAAAAAAGAAAAGAAAATACCTCGCTGGAAAAAAACTCTGGTGTATCTAGTGAAAACGACGAAACCCCTTCGAAATTCAAATGCTACTCTGTCAATCCATTTCGCATTCAAGTTAAATTGCACAGTATACTGTCACTGCGGAAGGAAATGGAGGACAACTATCACAGGGGACTGCGAGAGATATTCTCGAATTTGATATTCGTTGGATGTGTTGATGAAAAATTTGCTCTGATACAAAGTGGTCTCAATCTGTATATCTGTCATACGCAAAAGCTCGCGTAAGTAATATTCAAGGATTTCGTTATAAGTTAAAAAATATATTTTGGCATAGCAATGTAGAGCATTGATTTTTTAGTGAGGAATTTTTCTACGAAATAATGCTCTACGATTTCGAGAATTTCGGAGTATTCAAATTTTCTGTAAGTATGCGGAAACTGAAATATAAACCTTTTTTTGTTCTTAAGTACTGAGATTACAAACCGATGACGTTAACGCCAAATGCATTTTGGATTTACGCCAAATATTCTCTGGAATATTCGTGCCGATTTTTCTGCTATTAACTTTAATTTATCTCTCACTTCCGAACGTTTGCGGTTTCGCTTGCCAATTAAAAAAAATGACAAATTATCTTTTATTGATACTTCGGCTGAAAATAAATTAGGTTCCGTTGTCTCTCGAGGATTTGGCATTATTGGGTTTAGACGACGAAAGAACAGGGTGGAGTGAAGAGGACGGTACTAAAGAAGAGATCGCATCTCGAGTGAAGGAATTACTACTTGAGAAAGCAGATTTATTAAAAGATTACTTCTCAATTCATATAGACAAAAGAGGAAATTTAAAGTCATTGCCAATATTACTCGGTATGTATTAATTTTTTTAAATTCATTTCGTTTTCAGAAAATCAATTCTCATTTAAATTGTAACTAAAATTAAAATTAAGATGAGAAATATTTAATTTTTCCATTCCATGTAAGTACATATTCTGTAATTGCAGATAAATATATTCCATACGTGGCTGAGCTTCCTCTGTACATTCTTCGTCTAGCAACGGAAGTTAATTGGACGTACGAAAAAGAATGCTTGGCCGGCATTTGTCGAGAGACTGCAAAGTTTTACAGTTACGTGCACCCAAGGGATGATGAAAAAAACTGGAAAAATATAATCGAGCACATTCTATATTCAGCTGTAAAGGAAAGTTTTTTGCCACCGAAACATTTTTCTCACGATTCCACCATCTTACAGATCATAGGTCTACCAGATTTGTACAAAGTTTTTGAAAGATGTTGAAGCGTCCAAATGGATTGGACGTATCAACATCGGCATGATGGATTTAATGCAGGCTCGTTGTACAGAACAGGGAATATTATATCTGACTTAATAGTTTGTATTCATTTTTTTGTAAAAAATAAATGCATATTTTTTTATTATAAGGGTACTTTCTATTCCCTTTTTCGTTTCGTCTTCTTATTCCACTTTCAAAATATATACAATATACAGAATAATGATTTCATACAGAAAACAAATCGACAATTTTTTTGTTGACAGAGACTGAAGTTTTTATGAATTTACGGTAATACCAGAGAACAGAATCAATTTGTGTTTCAAAGTTAATTAAATGATCGTTGATCAGTAAAAGATAAAAAACCATTTGATTTTTTGTTTATTTAACACATTTGACATTAAAATCATATGCACTTCATGACTTATTCTTTCTTTTTATTAGACCTCAATTACGCTTTGGCTACACCAACAAGAGCAGGCCGTACCACCCTCTCGTGCAACTTATAACCTACTTTTGAAACCACTACAACAGTGTCCGGTTCTTTCCCTTGCACCTCCTAATAAAATAAAAATTTTTGCAAGATTTATTAAAAATCCTTTAGAGGTGAATATTTTTTGTATTTACTTGTTACTTGTTGCCTTTACCTGTTGGAATAATGCTTCGTGTTCATTCGGATTGAATTTTTCATTGAGAGGATTGAAGTACACCAATCCATGTTTTTTGAAAACCTGAACAGAAAAAATTCAGTCTCAGACAAATAAAAAAAATTAGTCACATCATAAGATTTTGTACAATAAAACTCAGATTTGAGCTTTTTTTAAGAGTAGCACTAGAAAATTATATTAACAAATAACAAGTTCAAACAAAATAACCTTTTGTAACTGTGCTTCGGTCATTCTCAAGCCTTCGTAAAGGCTCTTTAAATGTGGATTGCTTTCTGTAAGCTCGTCCTTTGGTACGCTCTCGGTCGCTTTGCCCAGAATGTCCGCAACATCCAACAAATCCTTGCAAAATCCTTGAATCCCGAAGAGCTTAGCGTCATCTATCTGTTTACAAAGTCTGACTCTGAGATTTTCACTATCAGCCAAGGCTCTTTTGTATTTGTTGTTTAGTTCACTGTTTTGTTCTTTCAGCTCGATGATGTCTTTGTTCAGCAATTCTATCTCAGTTTTCAACTTTTTCTCATTTTCTGTCAATTCGACCGCCTGTGCTCCATCTTCTTTTTTCTCCTCAGACACTGTAGTATATTTTTGTTTACGTTGTACACAGAGCGGTTGCATACCTCTGAAAAGTTCAAAATTTTTCCTTTCGATTACTCTGTTTTCAAATCGCAATCATGTGAATTTTGAACACAAACAGTGATGCAATGAGATGTGAAATAGGAAAAGGTTTTATCAATGGATTCATTTGAGTACAAACGTGAACACGGAAAACTTATGAACAAGGCTCAAAAATGTTATTTTATGCGAGTTTTTTGTAATTTCACTGGATGAATTATCGGAATTTGAAGATTGGAAAATGTTCTCACTAGAATTGGACACAGATCTCGGATTGCGTTCAGAGTTCAAAAAACAGGTCGTGTTAGTTTGTCCCAAAATGAGTTTTAACAAAAATTGTAATTAATTATGTGGAGAAACATAAAATTGTTTTTTGTCGATCTGTCTCGAAATAACGATGTAATAAAGCAATGCGTGTAAGTAATGCCGGAAACTTTAAAATTGAGATTTCAAGATAAAATTTCTTACCTCGAAACGTTTTGCCTGGTAATTTGATAAATAGAGTCTATCGTAAGCTTGCCAAATCTCCCTATGATCGGTAATGCGAGTGATGCCATTTTCGTACAATAAATTTATTATTAACAATTGATAAATGAAAGAAATTTACGATGAATGATGAAATCCGGCAAACACGGCGCACAAACCTCGTGGATCTTCGAGGGTTCTCATTCTCTCTTTCCAGAGAGCAGAAGTCCAGAACCGACACAGAGCAGCACTGTGCCGATAGCTGATATATTTTCAATGCTTACGTATAACTATAGATATCGACACAGTGTCGCTCTGACTCGCTGTATCCCGCTGTGGACTGTAGACCACGAATCATAAAGATTTAGCAAGATAAAAATCGTAAAGTCGATTCATCGAATTCGATCGTGGGCGAAATTCGGAATACATATATATGTAAAAATAAAATCGCAAATCGGAGAAATTTTGTATGAAGCTGTAGAATTCAAGAAATTAAATCTTATTTACACTTGCCTTTGCGGCAGATTTTTTTAAAAATTCAAATCTCCTTGATCAAAAATTTTATTGGAATTAATCGGTGTAATAATATATAATAAAAAGACCTTTGTTTTCTCGTAATCCGCGTCGTTTATGCAGTTTCTTCTATGATTACGATTATTTACAAAAGTTAAGCACAGTCCGTTTTATGATCGCGCGAGATACAAATTGAAATCGGATAAATTTTGTATTTTTTTTTCGTTCTTAACAAAATATTGAACACTTATTTCCGCGACTTTTTCATTCAATCTAAATCTTTAAGGTATTTTTAACATTACATATAGGTACGTTGGTTATTGGGTGCGTTAATATTGAAACAGGCAACATTTTCGTTTTTTATTATGCTTCACAAATATGCAATTTATCCGCCACAAATAAGAATCGAAAAAAAAGAATTTTTTAATCAAAAAAGATCTGATCTCATACTTTTAACTTAAAAGAAATGAACCACCCAATTTTTTTAAACGAATGACAAAGCGATTGATGACATCTTTTGTGAGTATCAAATATAGATGTTAATAGGTGCCAAAAATTGATAATTTCAATGGAAATATTCTTATTATGTGGCTAAATAAAAATGCCTTTGTCTTATGATGGAGTTGTTAGTAAAATAATATTTCAGGAATTTTTCAATAATTTTTTTTCAAACCATTAAAATAGAATTAACATTTGGTTCATTGGTCGAATCACGATCGAATCGGGATCATTTTTATGCAATCCATCTGTCTCTTATTTGAAGATATTAAGAAAAGAAACCTAGAAAGCTTCGTTACAAATTCAAGTTGACACGGTACTTTTGGATGAAAAAAAAAATATTCAATGCGAATTCTATTTCTTTTTACTCTTGATCTCTTTTTAACACGTTACTTGAATAGCGAATACAAAAATTAATCTATTTTATTTAGCGGCATTCATACTCCGTGTGTTCGAGATGCGTATCAGCCAATTTCCTTGTTTTTGTTCACTGATTAATTGTATATTTATTTCCGGTGGATGCGTCGTGGAATAAATTCATTCCTTGGACATTCCTCTGTTTTGCAGTCTGAATTTCATGTTCTTTCCAATTTTGGTAAAAAAAGACTTTAATATAATTTGAATTGTCATTTCGGGTTCCTTCTTGTAATTTTCGAACGATTTTGCGAAGGTGTATCGCCTGGAACGTCCTCTGGAACCGTTTCAACCGGTTGTGAATCATATATAAGAAAGTTCGTGGTTAGAATCCTTCTTGATACTGTTTCGAGTCTAATCGCGTTTGTATAAGTTCGAGTTGTGCCTTCGCGTCGCATTGTGGGAAATTCCGCAAGTCATAATATTGCGGTGCAATAGTCAACAACCAATCAGCTAAAAAACAAGAATAATCATCGATTAATTCGGAGTCAAGGGACTGAATGAATTTTAAAAAAAGTATGTTGACTCACGTTTTATGTCAGTTACGGTTCGGATGTAATTTTTTGTCGTTAAAACGAATTCATTGTATATAACCCATTCTGGTTTATGATCCAAACAACTGCTTGGATGCAACTGTACTGCTTGATTGTCTTTAATCGTTTGATAATGACCGGTCCTCTCCAAGTGGGCGACCTAATGAACGAGATAAAACAATGTCGATTATCACTTTTTTTCTTTCATCTCGATTGAGATCATAGAAAGTTTCGAAATTTGTCTCACCTGCATGAAAAAACCATTAACAAGGGCTTTCCTAATATTGATGTAATAATCCTTTGAGGTGAAATCCGTGGAGGTGCGCTTAAGCGAAAACCTATCCATTATTCGACACAACTGCTCTCTGACATTGTCGCCGCTCTTCAGCGATCGGTAATTCACAAAATGATCATAACACCACGTTGGATCCTCGAGATCTAAATGAATTATTAATTTTAAAGGTTTATTCTGGTTATTTATAGAACCGATGTTACTAGTTTGATTTGAAGCTCACTCTGTTTGAAAGCGTGATAGACGTTCAGTAAAGTCAGATGGTCTCCATCGATGTGAGCGAATTTCATCTTCGCGTCGTCCGCTGCTTTTTTCGCCTCGTTCGGCCTCACAAAACACTGTGGGACTAATAGCAAGTCAATCGTCAATATGATACAATGTGTTACCTCAAGTACCTCTTCAACATTTAAATTTATACTAAAAATTTTCTCGATTATCATTCAAAAGAATTTATGTTAAAGATGTGTATGTACAATCAATGATTAATGTGGTTTTTTCGTAATAAATTGAGGAAAATAGAAATAGAACATGAGTGGTACTTTTTCACAGCAGAAGCACTTACGTACGCCAACGAAACAAAAATTGCTCGAAATCGCTAATTCACTTTACCTGAGAGCATAGCTGTTATGCTGAGTATCTCGTTGCTACAATTGTGGTTGCACGAGGCTATAAGCATTTTAGCAAGTTGTGGGTCAAGAGGAAATTCTGCCATGACAGCTCCTAAATCCGTCAAATTCCCATCGTCATCGAGAGCAGCGAGATAATTCAATAGCTCCAAAGCTCTCATCAGTGTCTCAGGTGCTGGAGGGTCCATAAAATCGAAATGAACCTAATAAAATTTTCAAGATATATTGATAAATGTTGTAGACATGTATTTGAATCTAAAGTGCATTTAAATATTTGTATGCGTTTCTGTACATACCAAATCATCAATGCCGAGCTTTTTCAATTGTAATACAACACTTCCAAGATTCGATCGTAAAATTTCTGGGTATGTGTTGTCCTGCATTTCATTTTTGAATGCCTTTTCGGTATACAACCTGAAACATTTGCCTGGTCTTGTACGACCCGCACGCCCAGCTCTCTGTTGAGCCGAAGCTTTACTGATCGGCGATATCAAAAGTGATTCAACACGAATCCTCGGATTATAAACCTGTTGCGAGAAATCATACACAAGTCGTAGATGAAATTTTTCAATGCATTATTCTAATCCGACGAGCAATTAAACGAGGACTCACCTTTTGTTTAGCAAAACCCGGATCTATGACAAAAACAACACCATCGATTGTTAACGAGGTTTCAGCAATGTTCGTCGATACGACGACTTTCCTACCGACAGCACCATTCGGTTTATTAGGTGGAGCAGAATCGAAAATTCTCTGTTGCAAATTTGGCGGTAGCGTCGAGTATAGCGGAATGCATTTGAGCTCTCCAACGTCAGGTCCCAAATTATCCATCTCACGTTTGATTCTCTTACATGCTTCTTCTATTTCCTCCTGGCCAGTGAGAAAGAGCAAGAGATCACCGCTGCCTTCTTCACACATGTGGATTTGTACAACTGTCCTGATAGCAGCTTCAAGATAATCTCTCTCTGGCTCAGGCGTATAAAATATTTCAACAGGATGAGTTCTGCCAGGAACGTTCATCAATGGTGCATTGTCAAAATATTGTTGAAACTTTCCAGCATCCAGTGTGGCACTCATTATAACCAGTTTCAAATCCGATCTTTGTTTTATGACTTCTTTCAGAACTCCCATGAGTAAATCAGTTGCTAGAGTTCTTTCGTGCGCTTCGTCCAGCAGTATTACTTGATACGCCTCCAACATTGGGTCGGACATTCCTTCTCGCAGCAACATACCGTCGGTCATGTATTTGAGAACAGTCTGAGGTGAGCTACAGTCCTCAAAACGAATACTGTATCCCACTTGCATTCCCAGAGTTACATCCATTTCTTCGGATACTCTCTGAGCCACTGACATGGCTGCGACTCTCCGAGGCTGTGTACAAGCTACACCTTTGCCCCCCATTGATTTTGCATATTCGACGCACCATTGCGGTATTTGCGTTGTTTTGCCAGAACCTGTCTCTCCTACCAATACTATGCACTGGTGCTGAGCCAAAAGTCTCATGAAATCACTTCTATATTCAAAAACTGGTAGCGTAATACGCTTTTTCAGAAAATCAAAGTATCTAGACGTGTAAGGCCGTTTTGTGTATGGATTAAGCTGAGAGTTTACTGTTTTGTCCACCTGTACCGGCACTGGTGCGACATCTTGACCATCCCTGTGAAAAAATATTAAAAATCATTTTTTTCTATAAAAATAAAGAAAACAGATATATACAGTATGAAATTGACATTTGAAAAAGATTAAGACAATTGGTGACATAATGTTTAAACAGATATCCTAATAGAAACATTTTCTTCAATTTTAAATTAAAATCATTTTATGGAGAGTGTAAATAATTCATTTTGGAGTACTAGGCTAAATATGACTCTTAAAAACAAATATTCGGTTTTTTGACGAGTTAGCAATCATGTTTGATTCGCGTAAGCAAATTGCCGAACTCTGAATCAGAAATGTAAAATAATGACCGCTGAATACCGCGGGTTCGCGTTAATGTGTAGTGTGTCTGTAGGTAAATGTTTCGTAAACCACGTTTATAGTTATCGTTCTTTCGTCGCTCCTAAATTCATATTTGAGAAGAAAACCGATGTACTTAAATTCAAAGTGTTCGAGGATTCGATAATGAGGATTGTCAATCGACATTAAGATTTTGATATCATTAAAAAGAACATGCGATCCTCATTATAAACGTGTAGAAAGTGTACCAGTCACTAGTCTAAGCGCTAAATGTGTGTCCAGAAAAAAAATCAATTTTTCGATTGTTGTTTTTCTCCCTGTACTCACGCTCGTCTTTTGACGTATGGGTCTACGACCTCAATCCTACGCTTGGACATAGCTCACGTTTAAAAACGTTACTATTAACGTAATAAACTGGCCAAATTTTGTTTACGATTATTTTGTCCGAGAAGCGTCACAAAATGGCAAGCCAGCGCGAGGCGAGCGAGGCCAAAGCTGTCAAGGCCTTTACGATCGAACAAAAATGTGTCCCTCAAGAGCGCACTCTCTCGTCATAATGTAGAAGTAGAGCGGTTTTTTGCAGATCGAGATAGCTGTGGCGCCCGATTTGATTATCGGCGCGAAAATTTAAATTTCACGAAGTTTTCATTCGCAACAAAGTTCCTAAATGCATTGATCAAGGATTGAACTTACTATGTGTATATGTATAGAGAAAGATTATAAAAATATAAAGATTAAGCTAAAGAATTATAAATTCAAAAAATTAATATAGATTTCTGTTATCAAAAGTAATTTCGAAATTTTTATTATATTTAGAAGATAATCGATATTCAAACACACAAGTTTCGGATTATGTACATCGCTTCGTTGTCGCATCCAAATAATAATGTTGACTTGTCGATGTCAATGCTGTTTATCGGCTTGTGCATCGGCGTGCATAATGCCGATACATTGACTTTTCCATTTTTACCAACGGTGCTTAGCCAATGTGTGTCTGAATATTCTGTTCATGAACAATTCAAAATTATACATGTTTATAAAATGTTCCGATTAATATTTTAATATAAAAATTAATAACATCAATTTTTTCCGAAAATCTCACCTAGCTTGAGCTTTGAGCCCTGAGCATTATTCCAATGCCACAATTCACCACTCACGGAACATGAGAACAAATTTTCCGGTCTGTCAGGGTGAAAAAGGATCTCGCTCACAGAATGAGAGTGTGCATTCAATTGTGACATTGGATATGTATTATGTCTCAAGTCCCATACCGTTAAACTGCCATCACCACCACCGGCTACGACAATGTGTCTTTGAGTAGGGTGATGAGCTAAACTCGTTGCTTCCGTCTGTAAAAAAGATCATTGAAAATTTTTATTTATTATAATTTATGTGTTCGATGATATATGTATTATAATTTCGATTGAATATACTCAACGCTCAACACTTTTAAGTTTGACAGAAACATGAGATAGTTAAATTGTAATGACTCCCTCTTGCTTTCAAGAGCAATCGCAATCCTCAAAGTTATTAGATTTCGCAGATCCCGGATTTCTTTCTGAAAAATCTGGGTGGTCACGTGGTTGTGATTGCTCTTAACTTTGTCTTGTCCGGATAATCCGAATTTTTTTACGAATTGATCTACACGTATGAGCTTTAACGTTCATGTTGCTATCAAAACATTCAGTGTGAGAAAATATGCTTTGCTAAAGTTTTACCTTAAGTTGATCTGACAGCATAAAAGTCGTTGTTGGAGTGTCATTATCATTTCTTAGGTCCCAAAGTTTCATGTGCCCACGCAGGTTTCCAGTGAGTATTTCATTATGTCTTAAAAAATCTACGCAATGTAATGAACAGCTATCAGCATCATCTGTGGAAAGTGTGTATACAATTATAAATCTGATTTAAACATAATTTCAATTAATTTTATTTAATTGAAGGATTAAAATGAGGAAAATACTGCACCTATAGTTCTTACAGGTTTCTTCTGATTGACAGTCAACAAGTTAATTCTACCATCTTCACCAACGCTGACAATATCTTGCTTAAATGTTGTCAAAGCTGTGCAAGAGGCCCGTTCGGCAGTTCTGAAAAAATTAATAACATGCAAAATATATCAGGAATGAAAAATCACAAAATTTTTATCAAATTTGGAAGTGTTTATAAATGTCAATGGATAAAGTATTATGTTTTTAAAAATTTATATCCACATCATTGTTGAGCAGTTGAGCAACAAAACGCATTCTAATAGACAGCATGTATAGCTATTCATCTGAGAAGCCAAATTAATAGCTCAGCAGGTACTAGAACAAAAATTTGAAAAAAAATAGAATAGAAAAAAATAGAAACTCACGGAAATTGATGAATAAAATCCCATGAAGTATGATCCTTAAATTCTGCACCTGAAGTTTCTTGAATTTGTAAAAGTCTGACTGAACCATTGGAGGACGATGCAACAAAACAATCTCTGCTCACAAACTAAATTTTTTTCAACTGATTAGGCACAACGCTACTTGATAATTTCTTATGAAAAATATGATTTATTATTCAGTTCATACTTGAAGTTCGGTTACATCACCAAGAAAAGGATGAGATGCAAGAATAACAGGAAAAATCTCATCTTCCTCATTTTTTTTAAATGTCCAAAAATTTATTTTGTTTACCTGAAAAAAAAAACGGTAATGTCGACTTTTAATGCAAAAATTTTGAATTTTCATTCAAATTTCAAGATAATATGAGATAAGTGTAAAAAATACTATATCTCAAAATTTTCGTTTATACTTCAAATTGATAATAATAATAATAAAATCGCTATGAAAATAAAAAAATGTGAGGTTATAGTGTATTTACAGGATTGTCCCAACTGCCGGAAATAAAAGTTTGCGCTTCGGTAAAGTCTTCACCTTTCCACCTGATCTTTGAAATTTTTTCCGACGTGAATGTACCTTGAAAGTTTTCACCCATTTTTGTCAGACTTAACAAATTTGATAAAATGTTATTGTTTCTGAGTGAAAGACCGGAGAAGCCGACTACAGAATAATTTGAGCGCGCTAACCCTCTTCACATTTTTACAACGACTTTCAATCGATATGGGAAACTTTCGCTGGTACAATAGGACCATGATTTTATCGACAGAAATTTATTTAAATTCAAAAGGGGAAAAATAATTCGAACATAATATTCGGTGCAAAAGTTCTCTTGATTGGTAGACGGAAAATATAATCACGACGAAATTGGAAAAGAAAAGAAATATAAAAAATTTACTACTTTTATTATTAAAATAACTATGAGGATGAGAGAGGGAACACAGATAAACGATTCCGGGATTTTTAATAAAATTGAAAGTAAAACATTTACAGAAAATGAAAAGAAATCAAGAAAATTAATTCACTTTTACATTTTTTTGGTAGAGGTGATCGAATTGAATTCTCAATTCCTACTGGTTGTCAATAATATATGCAAATAATCTATGTACAGCATATGAGTTGATTATAGAATAACCAGTCGCCCTTGTCACTGACGTTTAAAAATTTTCTTTCAAGCGACTGAGGATTATTATTAACATACTGCTTATTTTATTAATAGGTTGAATAGCCTCCAACCTGATAAAAAATGTCCATAAAATATTTAATTCCGTTTCATGTATACAATTTTATGAAGACTTGTCATATTTACAGGAAACAACGTTTCTATTTTAAATAATATGCCCATTTTTTTATATATAAAAGAGTCTGATACACGAACGACGTCAATTAAAGATTTTCAAGTGTTTCCCAAAAGTTTTTCATGATTGAGCTCATGCTCTCATTGAACTTTGAGCTCGAGATGAATTTTGGCCCCACTACTCTGCAAATAGGAATCTCAAGATCAACTCAATCAGAATATTTTTTATTTTTATTTCAAGGTTTTCCTCCAGACGTCGCGTGAAGTCTCCTGATCCCTTTATTAATCGTTCTACCGGACTTTGCTGATCTCAGTTGAGGGAGAATCCTTGCGAGAATCGATTCACTATTGACAAACTTTTCGATTCATTTGCTTACAGATTTTTCTTAATGTTTTTTTTCTCAATTCTTAAAAATGTTCTCGCTTTCTCATTCCTTTGTTTAATTTAAAAAATTCTTCAAAAATAAAGATTTCGTTCACCTAAAATGAATCTCATTATTTTTTGCATCCTCGGTGTCGTTTTGCCTACTATTTGCCAAAAGACACCGTTGGATAATTCGCGAAATATCAAATTGTATCGTGCTATGAAAGATATGGCATTCAAAGTTCTCGGTAAATAAAATGATCTCAAAGTTTATTCCGATGGCTAGAAATGGTTCAAAATAAATTTTAGGGTTGTTAGCGAAATATAAAAAAATGATTGATTTATCTATTACGTGATGAGTACCTAAAATTAAAATTCTCTTGATTTATCATTGAGTGCACGTATTTTTTTAGGTCGGACCGGCGACAATACCGACACATATAATAAAGCTGAAAGGGAGCTACGAAGATTGCAGCCACAAATTTCCAAAGATGTGCCATTTCCATGCAATGTCACAGGTTCTTTTACTCATCTTTTACTGATATATATTAATGAAAAAATCGGGATATGTTGTATATTCTAAAAAGATCCTAAATTATTCCTTTTTTTTTTGCTTTTTTATCCAAAGCGTAAATTGCAATATTTATTGAAAGATCAAAAGTACTATAACACGTGTGGAAACTTCATTGACAATAAAAGTTATTACCTTGAGAAACATCAACTATTAATTTATTAATTGTATAAACATTTAATTTTTGTATTGACAAAAAAGGTGGCAGATCGAAGGAAATTCCAAAATCAGTGCACAAATTACGACCAGGTGACATCGACATTGTCGGCGCGATGGGAGACTCCCTGACTGCGGGATCGGGAATTTTTGCAACTAAATTTTATCACTTGGTTATCGAGAATCGCGGTGCGGCCGCACTGGGAGGGGGTCAACAGACGTGGCGTGAATGTCTCACGGTTCCGAATATTATCAAGGTAAATGAAAATGATGAATTATAATTAAATAAAAAGTATTAACATTGTCATTTATAAAAAAATGATTGAATATGCGACAGGAGGAGAATCGAAGGACCTTTTATTTTCTTGTTCGTCGAACTGAGATTTAAAAAACTCGAATCGATCAAAAAAATTGACATTGGAGTTACTTTCAGGAATTCAATCCAAATCTGATTGGATATTCTCCATACGATTCCGTAACGTATAAACGAGATTCCGGCTTCAATGTCGCCGAGGTTGCAGCAATGTCGCGAGATCTTCCGTTCATGGCCGAAAATTTGATTCGTCGGATAAAAAGTCATCCTCGCGTCGATTTTGAAAAAAGTTGGAAGGTAATAGCAGAACAAGATGTTGAGTAAAGGCAATTATTGTATATTCTCCAAGCTAATGAATGTATCGATTGATTTGTTGATTTTTTTTTTCAGTTGATCAACATTCTGATAGGGCCGAACGATTTTTGCAGCGACATGTGTTGGATTAAATCAGGTCCGTGGAGCATACTGGAAAATCATAAAAGAGATCTGATCGAAACTCTGAGATTCTTTAAGAAAAACTTACCGAGATCGTTGATCTCGATTGTACCGGCACCAAATTTATTCCTCCTCACTGAACTCGAGGGAAAATCTATCACCTGCGTAATAGCTGGAGATATCGAGTGTTCTTGCCTTTTGGGTCGAGCACGGGACGTAAAGAGAAAAGAATTTTCAAAAATAATGACAGCGTAAGGATAAATGCACTAAAAATATTAAATTATTTGAACAAGATCGAAAAAGTGTGATTGATGCATTCTCAATTATTAATATATAAATTAAAAACAGACATGAAATGAATTTATAAATATTTAAAAGATAAATGCACTAAAAAATATCGAATTATTTGAACAAGATCGAAAAAGTATAATTAATGCATTATTAATGAATGATATATTAATTAAAAACGAGATGAAATAATTTGATAAATATTTAAATGTTGCATAATTTACATGAAATCATCGTTGATTTTCGCTCTCGATCTCGTTCGAATAATCGTCTCGCAAATCCACTCAACGCACGCGTGAGACAATTGAATAAATTTCTGGTCGTCATTGAATAGTTGGCAACGAATCGATGAGGAAGTTGCAGCGTATCCGGAATTTCAGACGGAAGAATTCGCAGTGGTTGTTCAACCGTTTACTACGAATCTTACTTATCCGATGAAACCAGACGGTAGCCCCGATTGGCGTTATCTGACGACCGATTGCTTTCATCTCAGTCAACTGGGCAATGCGAGAGGTAATTTTACTTTATTTTCATTTTATAAATTCTAGCATCGTCACAAAGTGACGGAGTTAAAATTTCAACGAAATTTAATCCCCTCCTCTTCGTTGTGACTCCACGCGTTTTATAAGGTGATTAGTTATCAAAAATATTGCAAATGTCACAAAAATTTTCAGCGTTATTTAAAAAAATTGACATTGAACGGTCAGAGATTTTTATGATGCGTCGAATTGTTGATCGCTTCGCAAAGGAACGAGCACTCAAGACATATATAATTGGGCTTATTTTCTTCCCGCGTTACGCGCTCTTTACCGTTGGATAACAATTTTTGTTTTGAGCGAGTCGCGCGTCAACCGGTTCCCAATGATTACAAGTTTACTTCTCGTATAAAAGTCCGAGTAGCTCTCGAAACGTTTCCTGACTTCAAGTCGCGGAGCGTTCATATAAGATCTGCTTCCGTTTGCCCGATAATAAATTCTTCATTACAAAATTATAAGAGCAAACAAAATATCGAGACTCCATCCCGGCGGCGTTTTGCTCTTTTTTTGAAACCTTGCAAAAGAGAAATTTAAATTACGGTAACATGTCGATAAATTAATTGAACTCCGAGACACGCGATCAAGGTTCCGAGTTCACTCCCCTGAGAGGAAGTTTAAATATGGAAGGAATGAGAAAAAGAAGGAACGACAGTTTTTTTTATCGTGAAAAATTCTTGGTAACATTTTTTTTAATACAAAGTGCCGAAAGACAATTAAAAAACGAAATTCGCTTCACAGATGCCGTATCGCGGGTTTATCAGATATAAAATGTGATTGGAATTTTTTTTGTCCGTCATCAGCGAGCGTATGCGCGATGGCCCACTTGCCTTTGGGTGCATCGGCGGAGCTTCCTTTCTCCCGGGATTCTCAGAATTTCTCGTGCCCCAACAGCCTCTTGGCTCACGCGAGAAAAAATTTAATAGCTAATTTTTTTTTGCCACCGGCTTTTGAATTGCAGCTTCGACCGCCTTGTGGAAAAATATGTTCGAGCCGGTTGGTCAAAAATCACGCAATTGGAACAACAACGAGGTTATTTCTTGTCCAACGGAATCGCATCCCTACATCGCGACTTTGCTCAACGGCAATGGACCTCCGAACTCTTAAACATGTTTTTATCAAATCTCTAATAATCAAAGATGTAAACAAAATTCATGTTAATGCATGAGTACGTACCAAAGAACCGAAGTAGCAACTGCATGGATGGGTATTCAAGTGAAACCGAAATCTATCAAAGAAATAAATATTCTTCTTTCGATTTTCCTCGATTTTTCGAGAAATACGCCGCATCGAATTTCGAAGAACAAACACGGAAGTTTAAGAAATTTTTTTACGATTTCTATTTGCGGATGCAAAGTGAACTCGTCTTGAACTCAACAAAATCTTATTTACGAGCGGATCACTGAAGAACCTCGAATTTCCGACCACTCGATTTAAAGCGAACCTTCAGATTTCGCTGGAGACTCTCACGATGTTTTTTCTTATAGAAACTTCTCGAAAAAATTGGCCATACATTTTTCATAAATCATCGTTACCGTACAAAAAACATTGCATTCTTCAACGATGATGACATTGAAGAAATTCAAAAATACTGCTTGAAATTGTAAAATTCTGTACTGTAAAACACGTCGAGAACAAAAAATTCTCTCGACCGCGGAATTAATTTGTCTCGACAAAAATAGAATTAATGAACCGAATTTTGTAACTTATATTTTTCATTTCTTTCTTGTTCACTGAAAATAAGCTAAGTTCTGCTTTATCTGAAACTAAATGACAAATAAAATTGAAAGCCTGCACACGGTAAGGTGTACCTGAAAAATGTCATCACGAACACAATCACGCTCTTGCCGCTTACATGATTGACTTTCCGAATGTGAAATGATCTTCGAGTGATGTAGGACACAGGCAACCACAAATTATTTTCATCCTTTCATTCAAACCTTTATTTATTTATTTACCATTATTATTTTTTTCATACTATGAATACGTTAATTTCGTTCGTTCGCCGCCACTTCCGGGCTGATCACTACGTAATACCGGGTCTTTTTCAAATTTCTTTTTTCTGAAGAATTTTTTGTGAAATTTTTTCTCTTCATTCAAAGCGATTGAGAAAATTTTTTGTGTGAGAAAAACCTCAACGCCTTTCATTGATAAACGGAGGGAACGCTTTTTTTTATACGCTATCGTCGTTGCGTACCTATATATTAGTTGGAAAAATCGAAATAAAAGAAAAAACGTTCGAAAGCGTTGACACACTTTTAACATAAACTTTTCGATGTGGCTTGATTTATTGTTTCACTCAACGCAATGGATCGGCTCTTTATCCAAGACGAATATGTAATCGAATGGATTCCAAGAGAGGATTCCAATAGCTCTGAAACGTACACTTTCATTTTTCTATTTAGTCAGCTCTGTTGGCGAAATTTCTAAGGACATCGATATGAAAGAATCAAAAGTCATCGCACCGGTAAAAATGTTCAATTTCACGTTGTCGATTGGTTACATTTCATTCATCGTTTTTTCCACTCTCAATTTTTTTATCATTAACTGATGTGACAGAGATAAGGATGAACAAAAAGACGAGAATTTTCATTTTCGTGGGCGTGTTGCAGAAATATCCTATATGTTTTTAACTATTAATTTAATTTAACTATTAATTAATTTTGATTATCATTCCTGAATAAGTGATGACCATTGCAAGAGCGAAAAGTATTCGGGACATCGCGATAATGAAAAATGCCCAAATTTTGTTGCCAAAAGTTTTCTTAAATTTCTCAATTTTTCATCACTGTCAGAAATGACAGCGATGCCAACAGAATCATCATCTCTTTAATTACCACAGTTTAATTGTTTCATTTCAATTGTCGCGTTTCTAAATGAGTGCACGATGCACGAGTGAGATATACGGAGACGGATTTCCGGCGCTCTTGCTCACTTATCGACGTGAGGAGGATTGGGATTGAGAAAACGAGAAAACGCAACGGAGACGAGCGACAACTTGACGGAGAGCTAGAACCACGTGCTCGTTTAGTCTTGTTCGTTCGCGGTGTACAGTCGTTCCGGATCGTTTTGGCTCTCCGTATACCGGTCGGATTGGTATTAAATGTAAAGAGGTGGGGATCCCTCACCAAAGACCTGCAAGCACGAGGCCGAGTCTAACGAGACTCTTCATTCATGCACGGTGGATCTCACGGTTAACACAGTGATCTCGGTACCGTAAAAAAAAACAAAAAAAAACACGCGCTCTTCGTCCCAATCGCGAGAAAAAAATAATAAACAATTTCACCGATGCAAAGGAACTAGTGATTTTTTTGATACATCGAAAGGCTACTAGCTTTCGTTAAAATTGGAAAGTTTTCGCGATTTTCAAGTGCCTTTGAACGAGTAAGTATCATCCTCGCAGCTTTTATTCCTTATTTTTCCATGTGATAACGTGCATGATACAGATCTAAAAAATTCTCGTTTAATTGAATTGTTTTTTCAATTGTGTAACAACTTTTATCGAGTATATATTGGAGTATTTATCAATTTCTCTCTCGTCGTGAAAAAATAGGATGTTTTCGAACGGAAGATAATTTACGCTGTTTCTCCGTGTACATATACGTGCGAGGCCGTGAAACTTTTTAGAGAGGGTTGGAGTCGTCTTCGCGTCTTCAGATGTTTTATTATTTTCTTTTTTATTTATCTCTTCGAAGCGAATCTCTCCTCCGATCATGACAATCGTGTAGGAGAAAGATCAAGGAATCTAACACCGGTGCGGATAGTTTTATACGAATGTGAGTTATATACGTACATCTGTGTGTCTCTATATGTATATGTGGATAAGAGCAAGGTACGCGAAAGAGTCGTGTGTCGAGTCTCGCGGAGTACGTGTGGACCTCCCGGGGAAAGTAATTGATGCGTACGGTCTTTAAACCCGGAAGGCAAATTCGTCTGTGAGCATGAGAAAAAAGAAGGCTCGCGAGCCGGTGGACTTTTTTTCAAACCTTTTTTCACGTGCAGGGAGGTCAACCAATTTCGGGACTCGTTTATCTTCGATGAACTCGCCGGGGGAATTCGCGATGAGAAAAGGGGAGAGAAAACGCGAAGGCCATTTCAAGTGAAAATCAATTGATGAATTTATCATTTATTTTTGTATTTCTTTATCAATATTATTATTATAAAAACTATATACTTGTTTCAGTTTTTCTTTAAGTTGACGTTTAACTCATACGAGTGCGAAATCGACAGATGCAAAATGGATTTGCTATTTTCTGAAAAAAATTTGATATTTAAAAAAAAAGAAGAGAATCACTTTTATTCAGAAATTATTTATTTTCATAGAAAATAAGAAATTTCGATTTCACACGATATAGGGCACTTACCTCGAGTGAAGATGATAAAAATAAAATAAAATTCATAATGACTAGATCGTTTTCGGGTTTGAGCTTACGTGAATTGTCAAATTATTATGAAAGCGAGATGATTGCTGAAAATTGCGAAGCCGACCTGTAGATGGGAACAACATTTTTTTTTCGAGCCTGCGAGGATCCGCGAAAAAATTTAATGAGCTCGATGGACGGTAAAAATAATGGCAATCACAGTGTGTCCTCCTTCCGTCAGATTTCGGCGTTACTCTCGCGTGTCGTGAGACGAGAATTGAAGAAAATCCGGCGCAGGTATGGGAGCCCCGTATATACGATCGTGGCCCATGTCGCAAATTAGAAAGTTGCCGAAAATATAAATCGAATATTAATGCGGACGAGCAAACTCTTTCAAAGACGAAGACAAATCCGCAAGGTACATCTGGATCGTAAAAAAAATGTTTTTTAGTAAATAAACAAAATCTAATCCTCAATACTATATACTAGACGTAATATTTTCTCGTCTTTTTTTTAAAAAGAAGACAGTGAAATTTTCGTTTTATAAATATAAATCGTATAGAAGTAAAAAATGTGAAATATATTTTTTATTAGATATCAATAATTTTATAGCCAAAGTTTCTGAACTAGCGACGTTGTTTCTCGTCGGAAAACGGAAGTTTGCATTTCGTTTACCGCGTAACATACACTAAGGATTTATAAAAATATTTACCGGGTATATTTATGACTCGTCAATAAGCCTTAACTTTGAGAACTTTCCGTTAAGCAAATAGACTCGTAGACTTATACGTATGTATGCATATAGTTGCTTGCGTGCATTCGTGTTATGTCCACGCGCATTCCACTTTGTATCAAAACTCTCGCCTTTATAGATCCATCGAAGAGATCGAATATTTAGAAGATCTTAAGCACTTTTCCGAGCGAAATTTTAAGCGACATTTTTGTAAGATGAAATAATCCCGTATAAATAATTTGAGGATTCGAAAATTTTAGGAAAAAAAGTCAATTGTATTCTCGAATACGAGTTTTGCAATTTCGATGCATCGTTTATTATTTTTTACACAAATTCAATTAGATGGAAATTTATCGTTACAGCATACTGACAGAATGAAGCAGTGAACCAGGCTGAATGAAGAAACTTGGCGCTGACGAAATTCGGGAGAATTAAGATGGAAAAACCACTAATGTGATCCGTGAGCCTGGGTGGAAATAATATCCAGTTCTGCCTACCGGGAATAACGATAAGAAAAAAAATCATGATGAGGCTTCGCGGAGCCGTATATCTCATGATAATTGGACTTATTTTTTTACCTTCGGTAAAAATGCTGCCCTTTATGGATTCTCTGCGAAATTTCTTTTACTCCAGCAGAGTAAGTTTAAAAATGTTTTCTTATTAACAAAAAAGATTGTAGATGAAAATGAAGCGAAAACAAAATTGTCACTTTCGAGATTTTTTTTTCGTTAGAGGTGAATTTCTTGCAACTTTCAATATTAATTTCGCAAATTTTTCTATAAAATCAATTGACCCGACAGGTCTATTGACAATTGCCGGAAAAAAATAAGTTGCGTAAATAATTCACGAGACGTTTACTACTGTCGCGAACGTTAAAAGTGAAAAGAGACAAGTCGTAAGTTAAAAAATATATATACAAGCGTAGAGTATAAAATGTGTACAAGCAAATGTGCAGCAACTTGCGTAAGTAACACAAAGTCGTGATCCCGATGAGTTATTCTTCATTGGAATGGTATAAGCATTGCATTCGAAGCTCGCAATTCAAGAGAAAGCCCACGTGTGCATACATACATTACGATCGTTTCGTTCGCGAAGCGCCGACGATCATTTTCTCAGGATACAAAATTTCTCGATCCTTTTTTCTCGCTGGCTGGTCTCGGAAGCGGAAAGATAAATTATCGGAATCAACTAAAAATTTCAACAATCGCATCGTTGCCTCTGCCTTGCAAAAAGAAATCGGTGGGAGTTTGCGAAAATAATGAATTTTTTCGAGTGAAATTTTATGAAGGGACATTAAATATTCTCGCTAAAAATGATTACGCACAATTCGCAAGGTAAATCTTTCGCAAAATACGAAAAGAATATGAAATTTTCGTGGTTTCTTTTTTGGCAGTCACGCATGATGTTCCAGCTTATTTAACACCATTTAAAACTCACGAATATCTCATATTCGACACAAAACACGCGTTGAAAAGCACACGCAACGTGCCGATTGCATCAATGGCACGAAGAATTCATATGTTCGTGGTCAAAACGTGAACCGGAAAAAAAAGAAAAAAAAAAGAGAGGCGAGGTCGCATTGACGTGTCGCGTACACGAATGCAAATTGAAGAAAGCAAAAGTGTCGACGTGACGAGGATTTTAAAAATGTACAGTTAGACAGCAAGTTAGTGTCTTGGCAATGCGGTTACTTTTATAGAAAAGAATAAAAAATTATAATATACATCGCGTTATTCGACACTCGCGGCAGTCATAAATAAATTTTTCTATATGTATATTGACCGCTTATTTGAGCTTTCATCATTAGAGATAGACAGTAAAAAATCAACATTTATATATTACGTGACAAAAGCGTAAAGGATATTTCATTTCATTTTTCAAACGGAAGAAAAATGTTCATTTCAATATTCTCACTTTCTTTTATTTATTTTTCAATTTCTCAAGTTTGCATAGAAACGATTTTTTAATTACTTATATTAACTTGAATCCTGTATGTATACCAGCAATTATCCTAAGCACTTAATGATTGAATAATGATTGAAAAAACGTCAGTATTTTTTTTTCTACTGATATACGTACTAATGATATAAAAGTTTACCAATTTTGATCACTTTCGAGTACATTTACTTTGTGAAAGACCCAAATTTATGTTTTTTAATTACAGAGCGAGATGATCGTTTTTTCTGTGTTTCTGCAATCGAAGAATACGAGCTCCTGCGCAATTTACATGTTTTATTTTAAAAAATTGTGAATTGGTAGTTTCAACATGTAGAATTGTATTTTTTTAACTTTTACCGTCACAATTGTTAAAAAAAGTTTTGACAAGTCTTCATTTTCATTTCTCGAAAAAATTAATTTCATCATGTTCTGACTTATCTTTGATTTTTTTTTCAATTACCAAGTTAGGAGATAGATTACCTGTCAATAGTTACATCCGCAATTATCTCGAATATTTTTGTAAGAATGTTGAAATTGATGACGATTTTTCTTAATAGCCTCAAATTTTCTCTGATGCAAAGCTTATACATGAACAAATTTAATCGTTCCATCAAAATAAATTTGCGAAATGACTTTCCAACAAAGTTCTTAATTACAATGCGAGGTTCAATTTTTTTTGTTCTTCTGTAATTTTAGAACGAGCTGGATGGGAACGGTATATTTTATCCAACGGTGGCAGACGGCGTTCGGAGACAACAGACGATTTCGTCACGAGTCCCGTTTCCCTGTGATAAGAAACTGGGCAGGTAAGGTATCGAAATTACATATCGAAATTTTTTTTTTTCCCACGATGATTGACGCATTCCCATCAAACATTTCCAAATCCTCTTTGATACGATCATTTTCATGGATGAATGTTTCTTTACTCTTTATTGCCAGATCACCATCGCCTCCGGACGACGTTAATCGCCTTAGACCCGGAGACATCGACATTGTCGGAGGTCTCGGAGATTCGTTGGTTGCCGGAAGCGGTGCCCTCGAGGAATTCGCTATTGGTACTTTCATCGAGGCGCGCGGGGTCAGCTGGTGCGCAGGTGGTCAAGGCGATTGGAGAATGTATCTCACACTTCCGAATTTAATTAAGGTAGTTCTCTACGTTTTTTGTCTATTATTTTTTACTTCCAAATTGATAGTTATGAGGAAATTACGAGTCTAGTTCTGAACTCGATGATATCCCAGAGACTGTTACCAACAGTTTATTTTTATATTTGTCTTTGATTATACGGTCTTTGTGGGTCTACCATATTCATTTTTTTTATTTCCTAAGGAGTACAATCGAAATTTGATGGGCTACGCCACGGGTACTGGTGAATTTATTTCCCCACAAGCAGGACTGAACGTTGCATTCCCCGTTGCAGCGACCGAGGATGCGCTGCACCAGGCACGAATTTTGGTTAGGAGGATAAGAAGCAATCCACGAATGAACTCGAAAAAGCAATGGAAGGTCCGTTTGTTTAAATTTCACGCATAAAAAAAATATTTCATGACATTTTATTTGACATTACTCGCACTCTTGGTGTTTCTTAATTTTATAAATCATATTATGCAGCTCATAACGATACTTTTCGGTGCCAACGACATTTGCTCGGCTCAGTGTTACAATCCGAAAGCTTTTTCGCCCGTTCGGTACGCTCTTCATCTTCGACGAGCGTTGGATTACTTACGAGCAATGCTGCCAAGAACTTTGGTGAATTTGGTTCCAGCAATAGGTCGATTGGTTGAAAAAGAATATGTTTGAATTATCCAATAATTTCTCAGCCATTAATGAATTCCAAAAACTCTAATCATCATTTGTGTTTCAGATGTCACAGTCTCCGTAAGAGTTACAAGGAGCATGATGTGCGATATTTTGCATCCACTTTACTGCGCTTGCATGCATCAGGGAAATCGACCCGATATGCAGGTCTCAAAAATGGCGAGATTGTATCAAGACGCGGCTGAGGCGCTCGTCGCTTCTGGAAGGTTCGAAATAACCAATCATATCGAATTATTATAAATGCCTCGTCGTTTTAATATTAATAATATACGTTTTTTTTATGTGTAACCCTATGATTTAGGTATGACACTACCAAAGACTTTTCCGTCGTCTTTCAACCGTTCACGAAACTCTTCAACGCGCCCAATGCCGATCCAAAAAGAGCTCCACCCATGAATTCGAATTTGGTGACTTATGACTGTTTTCACTTCAGCCAAAGGGGTCACGCGCTTGGTAAATGTTTTCCTGTTTTTGATAAACGTATTTATTCTTGGAGTGCCTGCGGGTATACTAAATGTTGTACGCGTGTGCACAGCGGGTTGCCTATATCGGTAGGCGCTTCTTCTGGTTAGACGTTCGTTTATAGTATAACGTGTATAGACGGAAATTCGATACAATTGTCAGGACAGAAATATGTGGTCAGAGCTCTTGTTTAAGGTAGTTCTATCGATACAGCATTCTCGTCAGATTTCATTGAAAATTTGCAGAATTTCATTGTAAAAATTTCAGGACCCTTTACCGACTCAAAAATCGAGATATTTATTCTCGAAAATCGTTATTTTTCGTAACCTCCCGTAACCGCCGGGTTAGATATCGCGATATGAAACAACCATTATCTTGATTTTTTGGTCGGTGAAGCCTGTTGGTTTTTGTACATATTTTTATATAGTACTAGCGGTTGTAGTGGCTCGGACGCTTCGCGTCCTCGCTGATGTGATTATTAATTACCAAGTTATTGTATAACTACCACAGAGCCACTGAAATATTACTTTAATATCAATTCTTTAAAACGAAATGTTAATGTGCGATACGAAGTTTGTCATGAAAATATCTGACAGCAGAACTTTCAATCCGAACATCAATTTTTTTTGAAATTTTCATAACAAACTGATATTCGAATTTTTTATTTTTCCGATGGATTTTTTACAAATTTTCTTGCATAGAAACCTTCTAGAGATAATTATGAACAAAACAGAAAAAATTTATCCCGATCGGTCCAGTCGTTCTGAAGTGATGAGGTTACATACATGCGGCAATTCATTTTTATTGCACAGATGAAAGCAGCTTCAGTTAGTTTTCAAACAACTCTTACGAGATTTTTTTTTATGATTTTGTTTATTATATAACAAATAAACTTTACGCAGGATGAACTTAAATTTTGAGCATTTTGTTCTTTAGTCAATTTGCAACAACTTGTCTTAATGAAGTTAAACGCTCAATCCACTTCAAATGTAAGAAAAACGAGGTACAAAATTTTGATATCCCCATTCCGAATAGAACTACCTTAAATATTCAGAAAATAGTTGACGTGTACGATCAATTTTTTAAAAGTTTTTTTTGAGCTCAAAATAGCCAAGAAATTCAATTGTAAGTCAATTATGAAGACAATGCACAGAAAGGTGATTTCTCATCGACATTGGTCGAGTACGTTCGCACAGACGAACTTGCAAATGAGTATACCGCTAGCTGCAGACGGTCGAGAAAAAATAGATGGGTGCATGGTAATAAATTTTTGGTATTAGCAATTCTAATAATACGGTTACGTCGCGTTTCTGTGAGTTAGATTTTATTTTCGTTCGCTCGCACTGATAATGAAAATAACGAAAAAAAGATGAACGCGGTGAAAATGATTGATTTTGCACGAATGCATTAATATTTGTCGCGCGAATCGCATATCAGGTAGCACGATGTGCTTTGAGATACTCGAGAGAAACTTGCATTCGTGTTGTCCGTGAAATCCGACTCGAGAAACATGCTTTATCGATCGTGGTTTTACAGCCATCAGAATTTTTTTTTATTCTCGCTCCGATCGGATGACAATCGAGCGAGAATTTTTACGATGAAAAAAATCATTATAAATTTCACTTTAAACTTTTTCAAGGTGCCAATCTTTTGTGGAACAACATGCTGGAACCTGTTGGAAACAAAACAGATTCGGGCCTGCCTGAAATAATGGAGAGAATGCTCTGTCCGAGCGAGAAGTCTCCTTATATATTCACGAACAGGAATTCACGAAATTTTCTGGAAACCGGAAATCAAGAAGGAATCGTGCCAAGATAGCGACGTCTCGAAGTGCGTCGTACAAATAAACGAACAAAAAAACTCTAATTCTTTTTACGATTCGACGAATCACGATGAAGAAACGATACAAAAAAAGATTCGTGGCTCGTTCGATCGAGCATGCTTGATATCACGAGATACAATTTTGTGTTCAGTGACGCGACCTCAGGGCTAGATCTTAACCGAATGTACTGAAGAGAATATACTGTGTTGTAAAAACAATTACGACGTAATGCCAACGTCTAATGCAAGATTAAAAAATCTTATGCACGAGAGCCATAAACACATACTTTATTGCACCCGATTATTTTTGTACGCTTTTTTTAATTGATGCGATGAATTTTTCATGTTCAATCCGCGAAGGCAATAAATCGCATCGAATTATCCGCGGGCACGAGTCAACCTCAACTCAGGTATATTATACGTGCCATCGAACGTTCCAGCAACTTTTTAATGGAAAAGTGACATTCCAATTTTTTTATTTTTCATTTTTTTTCCATTGATTCCTTTCAATAAAAAAGAGTATGAACCGCTTGCCGTCGTCACAACCCTGAATCGACATTAATTGTAGACAATAACTATTTCATTGCCGGCTATTAACATTGCCTCGATTGTTCTAGAATAACGGGAGGAACTAAAACGGTTTTCTCTGTATATTATCGTCCGGTAAGTTTCAAAACAGGATTTTCTATCGCCAATTTTTCTATTCATGGATATTTTTGGGTTCAAACAATTTTGTATATTTGTAAATTATAAGAAAAATAAATGTCTGCGTAATGAGGACAGTGAATGATGTACAGAACGATAAATTCAGTTGGTTAATCAAAACAATTATTGAAAAAAGTCACCTTGACTCGTGTCTGTACCTTATACAAAAGTAATTGCACCATTGTGCAAGTTCTAAAGGTTGTTCATTAGTAAGAAAGAAGCTCTACAAAAAATCTTCAAGTCCTTGAATGTCTCTGTACTTTTTCAATTTCGTAAAAAGAAGCTTCAGAATATCATGGTTTAAATAAATAAAACCTCCATCCATTTGTAGAATATTCCAGAATCGATACAAATGACTGAGATGGAAAAAGAAAAAGATGTGTAAAGAGCATTAAATTATTTTAATATTCAATCATTGTGACGTGTCCTCTGGAGTAAGGATGCAATAACGGAATGAGGAGACAATGTTCTTCTTCCAGATCTTTCGATATTGACGTTTTCATGAATAATTTTTAAATAGACAATCAACGATTTAATGGTGCTATTTGTGTTTAATGTTCATTACGGCTTAGACTCGTTCTTCGACAGTTGCATAACTTGCTTCGCGAAATCATATACATACGCGTACAATTGCTATATACATATGTATATCGAAGACAATGGGTATGTACGTGTGTTTAGAAGGCAAACCGATTTTCTTTCCGCTGATGGACCGAAATGGTCCAGAGACATTAATGTAACATTATAATAATCGGGAACACGAGTTCCATCGCTCTTAATTAAAGAGTACGAAGAATTTTTCAATGAGTCTTAATAGTCGCGAGAGATGTCACTTTGACAGGTCGAATATCTTCTTTTCCTCTTCTTTTTTTCGTCTCTTCAGAGTCAATTGGTCCAATAACGCGTCGACTTCGTAGGAACTCTTATCCACGAAAGGATATCTCTTAATGAACGATTACTTTTAACTTCTTCACAATTCAAGGTTGTAAACGTGGTCGTATTAAGAGGGACATTACGATGTTTTTAGAGACCGTACCAAACGAGCTGTCACCTTGATAAAAATCATAGTGACGTCTAGTGAGGGAAGACAAAAAGTTGATCAAGAGGATAATGATTCGTAACAAAACTGAAATTGTGGGCGAATCATTTTTTTTCACTGAATAATCTCTGTATTCGATGTTCCCTCGCATTGCGATTGATAATTACGACATCGATATTTCCTGATATTTCCTCGAGGATACACTTATTGTAACGCGTAATTTGTATTCTCTACATGTAGTCATCGGACATTAGGAAGGAACTGAAGAAGGAGGAAAGAAATGTAAATGATTTGGTAATGTTTTTTTTGCCAGCATAAACATTCTTTTGATGCAATATTTTTGCGATTCATCGATGCATTCTGAATGTAAAAATATTTAAAAAGCGTCTCTTACTGTTGACACTGACCTTTGAGGATAAAATTTCATTTTGTTTCATCAGAGAAATCGCACCATTTGATCTTTTTACCAAGTCACTGTCGAGTCACAGAATCGGAAGATTTCTTGACTATTTAAAGCGTGCATATTATTTAAAAGAATCATAAATTCCTATAGCTTCCGGATTTTTTCCCTCAATTTGAACTCTAACTTTTTTGCCTCTTGACTCGTAAACGCAATGACGTTTGGGCTTATCGTGATAAGTCTTAAGAAATGTCTCTATCACTTCTAATTGAATGGATCATTGCATAATCTCGTTATCAATCTATTTCAGACTGACAATCAATGTTTTGAATTTTCTCTCTCTCTCTGTGTTTAGTAAACGTGGAGTACTCGATGAATTATTCAACAAACGCAGATACACCTGATCACGTTCCCATAATTAAATGCACGTAAGGGAAAAACGAAATACCGGATGAATCTTACGTTTTATGAGTGATCGACATACATATCTATACGCTATATTTAGTTACGAAAAATCTTAAGTATCAATATAAATGCAGAACGTATAATTAGCACCTGAGCACGTATTTGATAACCAATCGTGCGACCTCCCAGGAAGAACACGCGAAAATAAGAGCTTACTCAATCAGAATGTTTACAAATCACTCATTGTATTCGACAATATTCATATTATTGGGAATTAAACAGAATTGATTGATTTCTTGTTAAAAAAGAATATCGGTATCGGGATTCCCTTCAATCTCCACGTGTTACGCGATTCTCGATTCCGTATGTCACTCTGCAGACACGACTAAAAATAAAACTCGGATATTCATTCGACTTGCCAATTTGGATGATTTCAGTCTACGATTCGTAACAGGCACACAGAGAAAGAGGTATCGGGAGCTTTTCGACTCACGAGATTCTTCGACGTTACAGACAGCTCCAAAATTTCACACCTGAGACAAAAATTAACGTTCTTGACTTGAATTTTCATTGCACAAAGTTTTTTTATATATGAGATACTTACATTATTGATAATTAATCTTTTTTTTAATCCTTTTTTCAGCATTGTTCGTAAATTTTTCTTTCGTCCGATGTCTCAAAGATTTGGAGTCAGCTGTATAGCAGCACGTGAGGCATTCTTGAACGGTCAAACAAGGCATACGAGACGAATATATAATTTCGACTAATTTTATTATCATCGAGTTCTAAAATTAAACTACACATTTGGCGGAATTCTATTATTAGCTTCTTATTGTCAACATATTTTACGGTTTTTTAATAGTTTTTGAGCACTCTTGCGTTATCTTATACCCTATCTTATACACTTTCTTGTTATTTTATACAATAAAAATTAGACGAATCATTTCTGTTGTGACCGTGACAGTTTTTGGGATGGCAATCTAAGAGAAGGGGAGATAAAATTCATGGGTGTCGCTTTATCAACTAGCATCAGAGATAAAGCGGGAAAATAAAAATAATACAAGATATGTCAAAAACGATATAATACAGAAAACTATTGATTTCATTTAAAATACGTTTTTTAGTCACAAATTAAATTTCATATAATTAAAAAAATTCTGTTTTGACAATTTTTGTACGATTGCAGTCTCGTATAAAAATGTAGAAATACACTTTCGCTATTGACAAGAACTCTCGATTCCTCATGGGAGTCCCAATAAGCTTCAAAGACGTTGTTTAAATATTTTTTTATTCAACGTTGTTCGTGTGGTTGACTCATCGCGTTTTTCCCCGCAGAATTCCACCTAACTGGTAAATGTCATCTTTCAGGGTTAGCCGAGAGTTTAATATTTCAGCAAGTCATATTCTTCGATAAACTTTTGAATACGGAAATTAAAAAAAATATATGCATTCTCAGAGGACAAGAAAACGTATATATAGTGGATATTTTTGATTCACTAAATAATTGTGAGTCTCCTATCGAGAATGAAGCCGAATCGAGAGAAAAATCCAAATTCAATCAATTAGTACATATTTTCATGTTCCAGAAATGGAGAGAAAGTCATGGAATTGTGGACACACCAGCGTGTTCTCGCGGACAGGTTATAAATTAATATTCACAGAAATTGAAGGTCATATTCTGGCTACTTTCATGAATAAATCGAATCGAAAATAATTATCAATAAAAGTAAAACTCCAAAGTAAAAGATTTCGGGGAAAATGGGATTAAGCGGAATTACATCAACCGTAGTCGTTATTTGTAATATTTATAAAAAATAAATCCCTCCGCTCGGATGACATACTTTAATCTTTTTTTATCATTTTTTTCCATTTTCAAAAAATAAAAATCAGACAAGCGAACATTAATATTGAAGTTGCATCAATATCTGATGCAACGAAAAAAATCTCACTTTTTGAATATAACTTTTTCATCGAATTTAGTCATTTCGACGTCGAAGAGAATGGTCAGGAATATTTTATTTTATGTCGCGGACACGAAGTTCCGGTGGAAGAAATCCGCGGGAATAAAACGCAAGTGGAAAAAAACAGTAGCTGACATTGAAGATTGATGATGAGAGTGCGGGATGATCGAGTCCATTTCATCACTCGTGTATACATATATGCAATATCGCGGTTATCGAACCGGACTTCGTCCGCACCGTTGTGTATATTAAAGTCGATTATTTAACGATAATTTTTACTACCGCTCGGTTATACATCACCCACGCGTACAATCGAGACTCTCAAGCTCCAGGGAATCATTTTTTTTAAATTGTGGTGCCTCCATTCATGATGACGATATTCGAGGTATAACACAATATAATTATATCTATAAATTTTTTCAATACCGAGCTTGGCCTCAAAGCGAAAGAAAGCTCATTGGACGATATGAGGAAACAATTTTCTTCAATTCATCATCGCGTCAATGCTATTTCTTCATGTCTACAATTGTTATTCTTATTTTTATTTCAAAAAACTGATAAGGATGAAAAATAATAATAAAATTAAAAGAAATATATATTTTTAAATTTGTTCTTATTTATTTATAGAAATAAAAATTGTAGCAATGCGTAGCAAGCGCGCGATCTTGATTTATGAAAATAACTCGATAATGTTGCAGTCTCGAATGATTGCGGGCAACCTCGGAAGTCGGAAGATCTATAATCTTCTTCCTTGCCCGATCTATACATAGACGCGGTCCTTCACTTATTTTTCCGTGACGCGTTCGCAAAACGTAAACGTACGATTTTCTATTTTCGGAACGAGGTGAATTGTAATTCTAGTATTTATTCGAAAAGTCCGCGCACTATCGGGAATCTTTTATCAATGCGCGCGAGTGCGTTTGTGGATGTGCACGTACGTATACACTCGCGGATTTTTGCGTCCGCGGGCATGTCAAACGAGCGCTCGCGTTCTTGAACATATAAGTCATTGTCGCATCTAATTTCAGACGCGTATCAGCTTTGTCACTCTGCTTGTCAATACGCTCTTTTGGCAACTTTTTGTAACCGTTTTATGAAACAAAATGCAAATATAAATTATCATGAAACTACGAAAATGTTGCTCCGTTATCTATACGTATCTCTCGATATTTTATCTTTCACGTTTTTACAATGATATCTAGTCCAAGCTCACATTTATTACAAAAATCAGTCACAAAGCTACATAATGTGCTATTTTCTTCGTCATTCTGTATTCAATGAGATAACGAATACGATTCCTGTGAAAACACGTGGTCGCGAGCACCGAGAGAGTCTCGTACGTCGACGTTAATCTCAATGACCGATATGTGTATACCTATATGTACATGTAATAAGTATACACAAAGTATATGACGGTCATTGTGTCGTTTTTACCGCTGTTTCGTATCGCGAAGTTCACGGGAGCGCAGAACATGACGTACGGAACACCTCGGCGAAACGTTAAGGAAGAATAATCAATCGCTTTCACGAGCCCCCGGCCATTATTGAAACATTTTTCTTCAATGTTATTGTTATTATTCCTGCTGTTGTTATTATTCCCATTCCTGCTGTTGTTATTATTCCCAACGGATCGCATAGTGAATTTCGAGGTCGACGAGAGGTGAAAGCGTTGTACAACGAGATCAAGATCGGGCAACGTCATCCTCGCGAAAAAACTGTCAAAATGTCAAGGACCTTGAACCTCATCGCCGTGAACTTCTCTCAAAGAATTTCCCCACGGTTTCGTTATCAACGTGAATAAAAAAATCATTGCAACGAGAGAGGTAAAAGAGGTTTTTGGGATGGCTTTGAAATAAAGTACAAAATATATGAAGTTATTTTCACATTATTCATTCTTTTATTTTTTATTTGTGTCAACATAGATCTTTTATGTTCCGTCAAACATAAAGATGTCGCAAATAAATAAATAGACGGACGTACGAAGAATATTTATGCATGGTCAGCATAGATGCCTAAAGGGGTCATCTTTTTTAATATCGAAGTCTACATATACGAATCGTTTGATATAGTTAATACTGCTTTTCTTGACTAGTATTTTCTATAAAAAACAAATGTGTCTGCGTAAATCTGTGATGATCATCGAATTGTGATATCAGCGGATCGCTCCGTTTCTATTTCGAGCTACTTTTATTTAACTGAATACTGATGGATCGATTCATTTGCAGTGCAATCAATAACAGTTTCACGATGATATAAAAGGATCTTGAAAAATACAAAATAGCGCGATAATGATGCGTTCGTTGACGTTCACGCAGATTTTCTTTTCATTGGACTCTCTTCCTCGCTGTTTTTTCTTCTTTTTTATTCAAATTCGAATTCATCTCCTATTCGATGATTCCGATGATGATGTTCTCGTTGATGATGTTGATCCGCAGCTGCGCTATCCAGGATCGATATGCAGGATTATAACCACGACGGTAAGAAAATTTTCCAAAAATTCCTCCTTCCTGTGGTTCCGGATGATCCTCTCGAATCCTCTGGACTGATGGTGACCGGAGCAGCTGATTCGTGACGAATTTTTCGAACAATCTCGATCGTTCGTAGAGCTCGTGGACTCTTGGGGTGGAAACAAAGTATAATTTTGTTTCCGTTAACTTTCTCTCTTAATCCGAGCAGCTTTCAAGTCGAGGATGTGCTTTTCGTAGCTTCCAACATTTAGACTCGTTTCGAACGAAACGAGCGTCGAGTCGGCGTATGTGGAAAGAAAAATAACAATCGCATTGATCTTTATTCTTTCTTCCTTCCTGTAACTTTCCCTCGGTATGTTGCTCGTTTTTGAAAATTCATCATTTTCTTCCCCACTTGAGTATTCCACGCTGTCCATGACTTGATGAGGAACCGAATGATCCGTTGCTGCTCTTCGAACTGTTGCTACCCGAGCTTGAAACGCTTTCCGACCGTCTTATCGGTTTTCTCGTTGGATCCAAAATGCGATCCAACACCTGGCGGATCGTGCTGTGTTTGCGGTTGAACGGATTCGTGTACATCTTCGCTTCTCCTTGATTTTTTCCTCTCTTATCAAAAGGAAGGTGAATTTTATCTCTTCACTCTCTCACTGTTCACAAATTCACAAAAGTTTTGCTTTTGTCGAGATATTTTCACGATTGCTCGCGACTTTTTCGATTCAGTGTATTTCTTTTTCTTCTCCAACACGATTATGCGCGAAAAGACTTTTTATTCGGGACACGTTTCGTCCGCTTTTAGAGTGTTTTTGAGAGTTTTATTGTACGCGATGCGAACTTTACGAGGCTTGATTCTCGAATGACCGGCTCGACGTGATTCGTCGCGTTTTTAAAGGCCCCGCGATGCGCGTCACGGTCTTCGTCGGACGTCGGTCAGTCTCGTCAGACTTCGTTCTCTCTCTCCGTCTCGTTTTCTCTCGCGTCTGATTCTCGAAGATCGCTCGGACGAGGGGATTCCACCTGCGACGATCGTCGCTCAGTACATATGCTCCGTTCGAAATTATTGCCAACTCTCGTTGATTATATTCGCAGTCGCATGACCGTCGACGTGTTTATGCGTACACACACGAGGATTCATTTAGGGCACGTGAAATGTATAATTGGTTAATAGCGTCTAATGAAAGATTGAGCACACATCCGATCACTTAATCCCGACGGATATTTGCACTGGATGCTGCAACGAGCATTTTCTTGCCCGAATTGATCCAAATTTTTCTCGATTCAACTGGTAGCTACGAGAGAGTCCCTCGCACATTTGTTCGAATCCAGAGATTACTCTCACAAGGATAGCGAATGAGTAATCTTTTGGATTGAATTTTTTTTTTTCAATGTATCTACATAAATGTATGTACGAAATTCATTCGTATGTGTATATCAATTTATTCGAATTGCCGTATTACTTGCAACATATTTCATGTTTTACAAATCTTCTACATTTATCTTAATCTTATTTTCTGTACTTCTTTCTCAGTATAGTGAGTTTTATGGTTTTCTTATATTATAGTAGTAAAATTATAATTTTTAGATAATATTGGACATGTGTAAATTTTATTCGTCAATTCGGTGTTATTTTTAATATACTCACATCAAGGATAGAACATCTCTATGTTAAGATAAAACATTTGTTCAGAAGTAAACGTTTAATTCGGCAAAAGTAATATTAAAAAAATTTTTTTTCGCAACAAAAAAGTTATCGGAGCGCGTGGCTGCAGTATAAGAGTCTTCGAAGTTCGTATTTTCTAGAAAATGCACGGTAGATATGAGGATGTTAGGTAAATATTGATGTCATTATAAATTGTAAAAAAAGTCTGAGAATGTTCTAGAGTGCAAACATCGGGAAATCCCCATAGCACGAGTGGGGGCAGTGATCAGAATTGACGCGTTTCCTTCTATTTTGATTTCGGGCATTGACGTCGATACCTTGTTTCTTTCAGGCCTAACAAAAAATACGCAATTAGACCGAAAGCAATAAATCATCAATGATTAACAGATGATACAACAGAAAAACAGAACGATGAGAGTCGATTGAGGACGTACGCCATTTCAGAAATGAATAAGATGAAAATATTTGTCAGCGCAGTTTCATTGGGGCGTGATTTATGCAAATCGTTTCAATGACAGGGTCGAAAAAATAGGCGAGAAAAGAAAAGAGGACAAAAAAGATGTATGTACGTCGGCGGAACTCGTCGTAAACTAGAAGAAGCGCGTTCGTGACGTCGAACGGAGCGATATACACATTGAATTCCAAGCACCTTCCGATTTTATTATACGATGCGTTCTGGTGTGTGTAAATAATGAAAAAAAGGATCTCCCGGCGCAAAATGATTCGCCCGTCGATCGACCGAGACTGGATAAACATATTAGCTCACAGACATTGAAGTTCACGGTCAATTGACCAAGAAACCGCGTGGATGCTGCGTAATAGGTATATCCTTCACTTACGTATTCGCCTTTTTTCGTCAAATTTAATATGTGTATACGCATCACGTGCGAAAATTCTCAGAGCGTCATCAAAAATCACGTCGGATAAGCGTTAGATGATTTTTTTACTGCCATTCTCATAAACATATCGGGAACAATATATGCATTGCTGCAATGAATTATATTACCTGATAATTGTTGGTGCAAGACTGCAATTTCCATTTTATCTCCTCGTCTAATCCTCATTCATCGACACACGCACGGCAGATGAAAATTTTTAGAGAAATTTCTAAAAAAGTAGAAACTTCTAAGTTCCTTATATCCGACATACATTCTTGCAATCAAAACTTTCAAACTATTTTGATGAATTCATCAATCAAGTGAATATACATCTTTGAATTAACTCTTTTCTCCAATCTGAATTTCCGTTTCCGTTTACATGAGCCTCAATAGAAAAATATTCAATACAACTGTAAATTTCGAAAATTTATATTCATTCTTTGGAAACAATAATTCACGTGAGAAGAGGAAGACGATTAATGGATTGCGGAAAAAAGGATTTTCGAATGGGGAATCCTTGAAAATATTTCGCTTTTGTTGGGGAGAGAAAAAAGTCAAGTTTGGTTTTGTCTGCATGACGTCAAAAGGAGCTACTTTCACAGGATTCCGGAGATGATCAGCGAAAACCGCTGGAGTTAGAGCTGAGGATTTTTTTCATTTCACTCTTGGGAAGTCTGCCGGAAAGGGTCGAATTGACGCACGTGGCCCAGTCGATTTTTTTTTCTGCAAAAAAATAAATACAAAGTAAAAAAGCAAGAGGAAAAGTTCTTCGTATATTCCATCTTTTCCTCTCGATCTCATTTTTTTTCTTCCGAAACGAGGACGATCTACTATACATTCGAGAATAAATCTAAATTTCAAAATCTGCGAATATACATACATTCGAAGTGCCTGAATTATACTAAACATTATATGGGCAAAAGAAATGATTTCCCGTTAAAACCTTTTACTTTTCATCGTACAGGTTTGAATATTTTGAATAAAGACTCTCTAACGAGTGTCAGATCTATTCAATGAGAATTCTCAGATGGCTCGAGAAAAAAATATCCGTTGACAACCATTGAATCGCGTTGCTTTGAATTTCACTTACATCAGGAGCTTGGCGAAGCTTTTACACATGGGATATATTTTTTTCCATCACTGTATTAGAAATTTCGGGCTGTTACACACGTTTTGGAGGATTCTTTTCACAAATAAGATAGCAAATTACTATTTCAAGGACAAGGTCCGTGAAAAATGTTCAGAATTAATTTTCAGTTTCAAAGAGATTTTACTACAATTTCTATTAACAATAATTATTTTATTTCAAGTAATATATCTCATGAGAAATCGTAGCTATTGGATGATAGATCGCAAAAAGTGAAAAATCGTGGATATTGCGATAAAAAATTTCGTAAAACTTTCTTTTAGAAGGATTGTCCAGGGCGATGAACGCAATCGATGTTTTTCAAGTTTCTTGAGAATAGTGCAAGGGGATCAATCTAATGAAAAACTAACTCGAATGTGAAAAATGATCTAGCGTCGACGAACAAAACATGTAGAAATGATTTTATGCGCGCGTGTCAATGCGGTTCGAGCATCTGTTATGTAGACGCGCATACGTCAGTCATTACAATGCAAAAATTCTTTGCCATTCTTTTTTTACTTCCGAATTCATACCGACATTCGGAATGTCAAGAATCTCTCGTAAAATCGGGGGTGTTTCAACGAAGGTGCGCGAGTACGATCCTCCGATGAATATTCAACGATCGAAAGAAAGAATTCTTTTTTTTTATCTTTGATCTTTGATCGATGTCATCAGAATCCAAAAATTTCCAAGATTTAAACGTTCGATGCTTGTTTCTCAAAAATTCGTAATCCTATCTCTTGCAACTAATAATGTTTGATTAAATTGTAATTCTTCTGTTATATCTATCGAATAGAATTAATAATTCTTTTTCCTGTTCGACTCGCGTGATGGTTTCACGTGACCGCGCGATATCCCGTGCATCGATATAATGCACAAGTACTTAAATCATTTTTATTATCTTTTTTTAATAAGAAATTGAATATTACTCCTGACGGTGCTCACGGTGCAAAAAGTAATTGAATATTATTTTTTACACCGTGAGAAAATTAAGAAAATATCATGACCACGTCAAATATTTTATCAATATGCATTTATGACTAAATATATATTAGATACAGATAAATTTTTAGGGTTCTTTCGGAATTTGCAATCGGAGAAAATCCTCAGACTCAATTTATATAACTGATAAAAGAAAAAAGAAATATTATTTATAGACGGCCAGAAATGAACACGTGATTCCAAATTATTAGAGGCAGCTTTCACGCGAGATGTTATCATCCTATCGTTTTTCTAAAAATAAGCCTACGCGAGAAATTGTTAAAAATTTATATACCTACATACTTATTCCTGTATGTATTAAGTGGGATGTAAGAAAGCTATAAAGACCTCGACCTTGAATTAGCCATGTAAATTATTCTGGATTTTTTCATCATTCGGTATCATGATTTTATTGTCTCTTATACTTATATAAGGATCGAAGGGCTATAATATTAAAAACAGAAAAAAGGGACGATATACTCAATTTTGCGATGCTTGAATAAATTTAGGAGACTTTAATACGTCGCATTCAACTTTATTAGCTGGGATGTTTCATTTTTCATCATTTTTATTTCAATATTCGCAATCGCATCTTTAATGTTCACTATATCGACAGAATATTTCCTTCCAAGTTGAAGATATATCTCGAAATTATGATTAACGTTAGAAAAATAAGTTTGAAAAATTTTAATTGCTCTTATAAAAAGTTGTTTTTCAGAAATTGATAAGAGAGTGCGATAAAAATAATGAACGATAAATTTTTTTTTCTAGCAATTTTTTTCGACCAAAATATATGTCGATATAATATGGGATTGCGATTTCGCAAAGAGGACAAATTCCTCGGAGTTTTTATTCTGCTTTCTTTATCACGACAAAATGAGAAAAAATACTAGAACATCGTCATCTTTTATACTCATTTTCTCGTCTATGAAAGATTACGATGCTAGTCCCATGCGTAGAGCCACGTGTTAGATTTTTTGCAAAACTATGAAAGAGCAGTTTAAAAATCAATTTCTAGTAAACGGTTCGATGAATATTTAAGAGTGAAAAATTGACACGATAAGAAAAAAGTACAGCAAACGCGAATAAACCAAAAAATTTCCGGACGATTGACCCAACGTGGCGGGTTCAAGGCTGATAAATGAATCAACGTAATTTGCGATTTTTCGGTTTTCAAGATTTATTTGCTGCTTCGCTGTATTGTCTCACCAGCAGTGAAATGACGAAGGTCAGGGATTGAGAAAAAAATCAAAAATGTCCTATAATCGTTCGGCCTTGTCAAACAAAACTCTTGAATCGAAGAAAAAATGAATAAAAGATAGCATCGACGGGTATTTCCGAGCTAGAAAAAATCCGCGAATATATTTAAAAATTCTCGGCAAGTACAATCGCGTTAAAAATGTATGAAGCCGTGGGAATGTCGCACATGATTAACGAAACGAAAAAATCTCACTCATCGTGTAGGAATAAATCAACAAAGTAATAAATAGAAGTGATATGAACCAACGAATTTCTTAAAAATTTTGTCTTTAATCAAAGGAAAAACGAAAATTAATGAAATTATTTCTTGTCTCGATTGCTATTGAATTAAATCTTTAACGCCGCTGTACCAAGCTCAGATTCTTCGAAATTGACCTAAGAAAATAAATTCATAAATCTGTATACGAAATGTGAATGTTTCGAGTGTTTGATGGTGGACCGAGAAAGAAGGATGAAGATTAACGAGGTGAGCATCGCAGGAAAGATTAGAGGACAACGGGCTGCTGAACTTTGCGTGCGCCGCCGAGAAATCAATGAACGCGAATATTACAAGACTAGACACGATTCGCCTCGAGCGTTCGCAAATATATTAATGCTCATATTTCCTAAGTATAAGCATCAATCAACAGGAGCCAATGTACTGAAATTCATCTCTTCCGGAATGTGATCAGAAAAAAATTAACGAAAAAATGGTAAATTTTTGTCCATGAAGATCTTTTTGGTAAAATTTTTTTTATGATAAAAAATTTTAAAAAACACTTATTTAAACCAATATATACTAAAATCCTCATCACAAATTTAGTCGTATCAAGGTTTCAGTTTATCCCTATGACGTTTTCTATTAAATGAGGAAACTTTTTCATCGTTTATATACAAATTCACATTACACAAATACAAATACTGTGAAAGGAAAACCCCGAATTTCGGGAACAACGGTAAAGAGTTAGTGAAAAAATGTTTAACGATGACTCGCATTTTTGTTTCAAGAATTCTGACGTAGATATTAGAAAAGTAACAAAAAGTTTGACGTCGAAAAAAAAAGATGACGAGGAAAAGATAGACGAAAATCATAAAAATTGAAGGAGAGACAGAGAATATTAATAGTGTGCATTTTATTATGCAAGGTTTAGAAAAATGAGAAGCAAATTTTAACGATATCGAAGAAGATGAAATGGACGAATTTTAATACTTGCAAATTGTCAGATGGTATCATATTGATATCTCGGACTAATCGACGAGATCAATTGAAGCCAATGAAAAATCTTTTACGAGGGTCAATATAGGAATTTAACGTGTGTGTTAGAACGACTGAACGGGCAATAACTTTCGAACGATTCGCAAATCTCTATTCTGCAACATCATATTAGCACGTAAAGTTTATAGAACGCAAATATTTTTCAATAAAGTTTTCGCTCCAATTTCATTCGTTAAATTATCGAATTCTCAGCACTTATTTTGTATACGACGCATGACTTGAACGATTGAATTGATCGAATTGTGATGGAATTTCTAATCGCAGTTGTTGTTCCCACCGAGTGAAAATTCACAAATAAAAATCGCAAGTAAATGAATTACATTGAAATAAATTTTTTTTTCTAACCATCTCTGATGTCATCGAATTTTATTCATTATTCGCTTTATTATACATTATTTTTTATCGTTACGAATTTTGTTGTAAATTTGATCTTGACATTTAATAAATTTGATTTCCTGGTTTAAATCGAAGAATCCTTTATTATTATTATCGATTCGCATGAAGAACTCATTTTGGTCGGGAAGAATTTAACTTCCGGGTTGTCACTTACGGCGTAGCCCGGGACATCAGATTTTTATGTAAAAACGTATCGCTCGGTCAATGCTAAAATTGATATGGCGCCTTATATCTCGTACGAAAAAGCAAGACCGCTAGAAAAAATATCCCGAAATGAAAGATTTAAAGACTTTCTCTTTGGATTTAAGTATGCGAAGAGAAATTTTATTTCGTTTCTTTTTTTTCTTTAATTTTTCCTCGTTCCGATTTGGGAATAAATGACTTTAAAAATGGCATCCCCGACTTGAAGAGTCCACGTGTAAAAAACTAATGCAAAAATAAAATTTCTGAGATCCTACTCTCGAAATTATAGAAGATAAACAAGTGAATCAATACATTATTCAGAAAAAGGTGAACATTTTTTCTTGTAAACAATTTCAAGCATATACATCCAGAGCAATAATGTTCCGGTAAAAAGATCGAAAAATTCCAGTCACATTTTTCTTTTCAATATTCACCCCCCGACAGGTACAGTAAAAATAGCGTAAACACTTTTTATTCAGATCGTGCGCTTCTACGTCAAAAAGACAGTTGAGTTTTTGAGAAAATATTTATTTAGTTCAATGTTTCAAAACTTATGCGTTTATGTTTATGCTATTACAAAAACTTATAAATTCATTTGTCGTAGGTCATCAGAAATAAAAAAATGAAAAAGTCGTTTAAATCATTTATACAAATGCGTAGATGTGATGATTGAACTTATAAAATCTGTGATTTGTTTGTGCTTTGTCTCAAGATTTTTTTGCTCCACCGGAAGCGAATTATTGATGATTGACAGGAATGTAAAATGTTCCTGAGAAGTATGAAAAAGATATTTTCTTAGAATGAAAAAACGTGTGAATACGTCATCGTTATGTCCAATAGATCAGACACGAGAATCAATTGGTAAAAACAACTGTGACATCGTTTCCAGGTCTTCACAATGATATATTTCCTGTAACGACACGATCGATAGGGAAAAATGTTCACCGAGACCCAGAAGACGCATTGACTTTGGACCTTGTAAATACGTAGCTTGTTAGAGATACGAAAACACATAGATGCAGCGTATTTATGCAAATCAATGATTAGACATCAGATACGTGCGCCTAGTTAATCGTAATAAATATCTTACAGGAATTTATAAAAAAAATATGTGTCTACGAATAAGTTGTACTTCGTACCTAAGAATCCTCAGAATCTAATATTTTATTTTATCTTCAATTTTATCGTTGTCAATTTTTTTGATAAATATTTAAAAAAAATTGTTAAAAAAGATTTTAATGAAGCCAAATTCTAATATGAAGATGATTTTGCGATTTTTAACGAGCCCGCCGCGAGAACTAAAAGTTATCAATTTTAAGTGCGAATTTTCGATCGTGTCTCTGCATCCAAAGGTGTTTAATCAGGTAATAAAGTTTAGTGATAGCATAAAAATGTGACAACGTGAGTATACACATGAAATTGCAATAAGTATGTACCTTTTTTTCGATCCGCATGTTCGCGTGACGCAAGTTTCGTGGTAAAAGATATCAGCTGAGGATATAATACGTGAAGGTTTTGCTTTTTTTTCTTTTTCGAAAAAATAAAGAGCGCCGATCGCATGTGAGAAAGGAACGAATGGACCGAGAGGCGAGGAGGATACGCGCACACCGTGCAATTAAAAAAATATATGAGGGAAGAAAAAATATGACGTATCGAAGGGTCAAAAAAAGTCAATGATATGGGCGAGAACGGAAAAACGTGACGTGCGGATATGAAAACTGGCAAATTATAATTTCATCGAGCGAGTCCGTTTTTAATTAGCAGGATAAAATCTTCACCGATGGACGCAAATTTAATTAATGCGACAATGCAAAATTGTGCTCAAGAGATAAAAAATGTCATTCTATGAGGAACAAATTTGCATTGAACTTATAATCACTCGTTTTACAAGCATTTTGTCGCGTCGTCGACTTTATCGAAGCGAAATGAAAAAAGTCTTGAAAAATCATTATATTTGCGAATGACACATATTTTATTGACCAAACGTCTATTATCAAATCGACAAAAAATCGATGAATTTTGTAAGCGTTCAGCTGAACTGCAATTATACTTTTTACTTTTAATCATTTACACATTTTTATTTTTTTTTTATACAAAAATTATTTGCTTCTTCATGGAAGAAAATAATTTAATAACATAGAAAACAAAGAATTTTGTAAGCACTCAACTGAATTGCATCGGTTTTTACATTTAATCATTCACACATTTTTATTTTTGAGATACAAAATTTTTTTGCTTCTTCATAAAAGAAAATAATTTAATAATATAGAAACCAAAATAAAAAATAAGCATCTACAGCTCGTAGTCGCGAAAAAAATGAATTAGAAAAAATGGACGTTTACGTTAAGAATTGAAGGTGGATAACTTTTCGAGATCCTTGTCAGAAAGGTCCTTTCGCGTAAGGACGGACTTGCAAAAAATATGTTCTTCGTCTCGATAATCAATACATAAATCGTTGATAACGCGTCTTCGTGATGAGAAAAGAATTTTTAATTGCTTCATAAATAATTATGTCGCGACAAAAAAAAGAAAAGAAAACAATGCAACGTCGCGCGATGCTCTCCGATCAAAGGAAAACGCAGAGAATGCATGTATTTACGCTTCGATGTCACTTTTTTATTTCTATTTACACCAGTCCGTTGAACGTAAGAATTAACCTGCTCTATTGACTGGTTGCATTTTATCGTTATTGATATGTGTTTGCATATGTTTCAATGAAATTCTGACAAGGATTCAATCCTGACCTTTCGAAAGCCTTCGTGGCTGAGGTTCTTCTTTTCATTCAAAGATAATTCAACGAGAACGAGACAATAATATATATTAATTTGAATTACATGTTTTATTAAAAAAACATGTTTCAGCTGATTCAATCGAAAGATAAATTCATCGTTCGCGTGCAGTTATATGTGAATATAGGAAATAAAATTCGACAAAATTAACATTCCGGTTCATATACGGATTATTGCATCTGAAAAAATGAAAAAGTAACGAGCCACAGCTTATTAAAATGCTTAATAATTATCAAAAAAGTATAATTCGTATGAATCAAGTTTTTTTTTTATAATAAATGAGCCATCATTCGCACGACTCGTTAATCTCCATTCAATTACAGGTCATGTATCACAAGTGATCTAATTATCAATCATCATTATCATGACAAAATTTTTTTAATCGTACTTCAAATGCTGCATATCATCAGTTTGAAGAATAAAAAATGTTACTGCATCGGATTATACATGTCGCTAAACTGATTCTTCGTATTTCATTAATTTTCATCAATCCTCGTAAAAAATGTTGGGAAATTTTGGACGTTCACAAATTTTTATTTCATCGGATTTTCTAGGCTCATAGACCGCACATTATTTTATCCGCACGGAAAGTTAATTTTTCGAAAATTCGTAAAAAACCACGCGCACCGTCAGAAACCGATGACAGACGTGACGTCAGGCCTGACGCACGTGACGAGCTCCGCGATGATCGGCCGACGAGACGTCCGAAAAAAATCGTAGAAAAAAAAAACTGAACGAAAGTAGAAAAAGATGAAAAGTTGTTACACACGTGGATACCGATGTCCGCGCATGATGTATGACAAGTTCAAGGTACGATTTGACCCCGCCGCGAGCGTACCGTCATTTCATTTAATTCTCTGAGTTTCTTTTCCTCTCGCTATTACAAACTATCACTAAAAGTCTGAGCAGAGGGATCATGATTTTCATTATCGTTTTTATATCCGTGATTGCAAATTTATCACATATTTATTTCGACACGTTAAAATCGTCAGAACGAATCTTCCGATGCGCTTTTTATTTTCGCATTTGCAAGAATGGATGAAAAAAAACAGGATAACAATATCTAAGCAATTGACGTACGAATTTGGAACTTTTCCAGCACCACTGTTGAGTCTCACGTTTTCGCTGACGTTTCAAACACGTGCCATATTTTATTATCACTCTTACATAAGATTTATAAAAGCAAGGGGAACATGGATTTAAGATTTTTACGAGACAAGCTTGTTTTTTTTTACGATGCCGAGACATTTCTGTAACATGACCCAGAGAGGATTTATATAAAATTTTGCGACGACGGCAAAATGAAAGTTTAAAAAGTCAGCGATCATTAAGGTCGTTGCGATAAGCGCTCGTAAGCTCACGTTGATTCAGTGTACTACACGTGACAAAAAATGATATGCATAAATGTATATTCTTAAGGTCACAATTTAACTTGCAACAAGGAAATTTGTTTCCCCGTAAGTAAATCAAAATAATTTTGCATTTATAATGAATAAAAATTCGATGAAAAGAAAAATTATACATTTTTGTATAATTATCAATGTATCATGAAGATTTATACATTATTGAGATCCAACATTGAATCTTAATTGAAGTGAGATTGAGATACAGTTATCTGTTTTACTTAAAACAATTTTTGACTTAAAAAAAACATTTTCTCAATCCAATATTTACTTTCAAAATTGTGTTAATTCGATTCGCAAATACGAAACGCACGTTTCTCTGAATGGAAAAAAAGTCGAATCATCAGGAATAAATAAAAGCTCGATGTTCTTAGTAATTAAAAGCAATTGTTAATTTTTTCACAGTTTTTATGACGAATCGTCTGATGAAAAAAGTGAATTGTTTTTTTTTTCCTGCACATTCTTTTTTGGTGCTAATTCAATCTGCGAATGATTGCCAAGCCCGAAAAGTACTTTACGAGGAAATTCAGAAGAAAAAAACGCGACGCGATTCAGTGAGCAATGACCCGTTGAATGGCCATTTGCCATTCTGTCCAATCTGTCGAATGGTATCATAACACGATAACGAAATTTTTTGTAACTCGGCGAAAGGTAATTAAACTTTTTTCACGAGCGCTTCTTTTTTTCCTTACCCAAATAAAGGAGGGTAAGAGCTGAAAGAACTTTCAAAGGCTACGGTAAAAATGATCATCTGGAAGATCTTAAAAGGAAAACGAAGAGTTAAAAAATCTTGTAATTGGTGCGAGCATGCATTAGCAAAGGTCAAAGTTCTGAATTCGATTGAGACTCGGAAACGAAAGGTCAACGGCATCGATGATTCTGCTTGCCATTTTTCGTTATGCAGTTATGTATTTTGACTTGAAAAAATCGTTCAGGCGCGAGTGCGCGCGTGAATTTCCGTGCGCTAATCATCGATGGCCAACGACTCTCCTTGACTCTCGAACAATTTTGGCAAATATATGCTTTCCTCTCCTTGGGTTATTATATCTACGGAAGTGTAAATCTTGTCATCGATCTCGATCACATATATTGCGTACAGATTTCGTAGCATATATTTTATTGCGACGAGAAAACGAATCTTTGGGTCTCGAAGAAAATAAGTCTCTTTTTTTATCATCTTGGCTAATGTGGTATTGACCCGGTTGCTCTTGTGAAATATTCAATCGTTTTTGTTTCGATTGAATTTCGATGCGTCGAGGAATCTGTGGTTTCTATTTTTTCCTTGTTTGTATAAATCTCGATGCATCGAGGAATCTGCGGTTTCTATTTTTTCCTTGTTTTTCCCCTTTTTTAACAAGATAAGATGTACTTATTTTGTCTCAGTTTTATTGACAATCTGCGCGTTTATTTAGGTACAATCCCCGTCAAAAGCATTTTCCGAACGAAAATTTGCGAATTTTTGACTTTCTAGACTTTTTAAAGGGTTCGGAATTTTTTTTGTATTAGCTACAATAGCGATTAACAACTTCCGATTATTAATTGAATCATTTTAACAATTAACATTGTTTAGACAATTAAAATAGAAAATTTTAGTGAAATGCTTTCAAATTTTGGAATTAGCATTGAACACTCATACGAAACATTTAAAATAAATTTTGCAGAGATGCTACCTTTTTTTGTTTATGTTTAGAACGTTTTATGAATTTCCCATAAGACACAATGTTAAATTTTAAAAGTTTATCATTCTCAAATTTGGTACAAGAATTTTTTAGCCGTTTTCAAACAAGTCTACAAAAATTTTTTTTTTTCTTGCCATTTTAAAAATAGGTATATAATTCCTCCTTAAATTCGATGATGTAAACATGAAACGTGTTAGTAAAATTTCTAATCATTCTGATATGAATAAATAATGGAGACAGCATATTCTATTTTGAAAGACACGTACACATATATATATATATACTTACATACTGATGATGTATACAAGTGTTCAATCTTTTTGCTTTCGATAACGATGTCCACAAATTTAAGGTTAAGGTCCATTCCCTTGACTCGGCATGATAAATTTCTCCGCGAATGATAAGTCAGAAATTGATTGTCCTAAAATCGGTACTAGCGAAAACGCATAGTTTCATCTTTCTGTCGATCAATCTCAAAAAGAGTTTTTCCTAGTTTTTGGTGCGAGAGTACTACAAAGAAGAGAATTTTCGTTTTTTCAGGATCTTTTGTTATGTACTTTGAAGATCATTTCAGCCAAAACTTGTTTCTTATCGAGCAAAAATTGACACTTGTCTCTTCAGAGTTTCGTAAATCTTTACTTTCTAAAAAAAAAAAAACTCCATCGTCTGCATCCCTGCATCGAGAGATAAAAGGTGTGCGCGCGCTCGATCGCTCCTATGGAAACCGCTCCGAAATAACAGCGACATAACACGTGTGTGCGTGAATGATTCGTATCGCGTCTAATCTCGGCGGTATAGTGTGCGAGGCTGCACCGGACTAAGGATGGATCTATAAATAATGTTTGTTAACAAAAAAAATAAGCGGCAATATTCGTACGAGCTCTCGTACAGTTTGCCAAAAGCTTGCCATGAATATTCGGTCTTTCAGTTCCGGTGCAGCGACGAGGCTAATTCTCTTCTCAAGCACTTTTAGTCAATTTTATAACGATGGCTCTAACGTGAATCATATCTGATAACATTGTTTTTTTCGTAAAACCTTCATTACATTTGACTCACTATCTTGTCATACACGCCCAAAATCTTAATCAAAATGGTTTATCGTATGGTGAAGCATGTTTTGTGCTCAAATTTGGCAACATGCGGATCGAGATTTATCGGTATACTCGCACCCTTGACTGTGCCACCCTTACATATCTTATTTTTCTATCATTTTTGGCAAGATTTCGCTCGCGATGTTGATCGACAATTTTGTTCCTGCTCTTGTTGGGACACGGTTTTTAAAGGCAAGATATCACTCACTTCCATTTACAATTTCATATATATTTTAAGAAAAAAAACGTCATCTTCAAACGAGTATTCTAGTATCAATCTTTAACAAAAATATATGTTATTCGTTTATTATTTAAAATTAGATTTTAAAAATGGTGTTTTTTAATACTTTCTTTTCTTTATATTCCGCTAGTACAAAGAGATAATTAACATAGACCGTAAGCAGATAAAAATTGTGTTAATTTGCGGTAGAAAATGTAAATTTCCTTTCAGGATCTTATGAATCTGGCATAGCGTCTTACAAGCACATGTACTTCAATGCAACATCGAATACTCTGAAAATGTGGGCGATCGTAGTTGTTGGGATTGTTGCATTTTACGAAAGCTCTAAATATCTGACATGGTTAGCGTTTCATGCTAGATTAAGAACTGGAATGTTTGTATTGTTTGTCAGTGCGATTTACTCGCATTATTATGCTTGGTGGGCTTACATAAATTACTGGAACGACGAATTCTACTCTCAGTGGTATCACCAGATGTTCTTCAGTGTCACCGAACTGATTTCTACAACGCTCGTTATTCTACTGGCTGACAAAAAAACCCCTATTACAAATAGAAAAGCGTTTAGTATTAGCGCGATTGCTCTGGTTCATATATTTGCTGGTAGCTGGGATCAATTCGTACAAAATGTTTTGAGAGGAGAAGGATATGCTCATCAGGTAAATTTATTTGTATTTACCTTAGACTTTTATTATCATTTGAAAAATAAATAGAAACGAAATTCAGATAATTTTCTAATTTAATAAACTTTCTGTTTCTCATCGCAGGTAATTCGGGACTTGGGATTAATGATACCGGACATCCTACACGTTCTAATACCATTGTTATCATTACGATGGCGAGGTACATGCTCTCTTCCAACGTCAGAATGCAGAAACACAAGTATGAAAGGAGATCTGATGTTTATGCTGTGCATGATTCTAATAGGATTGGCAATGTGCGCGTTGCTCTGAAACAGAGCAACGTGAAAAAAGTATAGCCAAGATTGAGTATAAAAACGGTCAAGGAAACGAGTTTCTTACAGCCAACGGAACTTGAAGTATTTTATAGATCATAGTTACAAGTTCGATAGTATGAAAGATTTATCAGAAAGAATCAAAAATTGAGAATTTTTTAAAGAAATGTAATCGATAGAAAAATATGGTTTTTATATCTTTTAAACCAAGGTGATTATATAAGACTACTGTTCGTGAACGAAAATTAATTAAAAAAAGAAAAACATATCCGAAAAAGACTTCCATTAAAATTCTAGTAAGGCGAAATATACCAACGTACTTAGTTTTTTGTTCAATGATCTTGTTAAACATTTGAAACCGAACCTTCTGTCATTTTTCGATTTAATCAACGAGAAGTATCGTAGACTTTCCCTGTAAATCGATTTTTACAAAAATATACACTAAAGGAGCAATAACGAGTAGATGAATTCATCAATTACGTCTTTTCAGTTCATAGAAACTCTGCACGTAGAAATTTGTGTAATTTTAGTCTAAAACGTTGGTACGCGGATGTTCAGTGTTAATAAATGTTCAGCGACACTGATCTATCCCAGATAGACTTTGATATAAAATATAAGTCATACGACAGAGAGAATAAGTATTAAAAAACGCTATAAAGGTGCATAACAGTCGTTCGATGGCACAAATAGTCGTGATAAACGAAATTAAGAGTTTTTTAAAAATATTGAAACCCGTAACATTGTATTATTCGTTTCGTTACGTATTTCGTGCCTTTTACTATTACCATTATAATATTGACCTATACGATTTTTCGTCAAAACGTGCATTTTTAGAGATTCTATATGCGTATGTCTTACCAAAGAGGACTCACTCGCTGTTATACGAGTTTTAATGAATTTTCGAGCTTCGTGGACAGAAATTGCATAGATCGTAAAAAGTACTTTAGTTTTAAAAATCAAATCGACTCCGCTAGACCTCGAATAATTCAGCGAAATTTAATTAAGACTATTTATCTTTAAGTCAAAGAATATGTATATTTGTTTAACGCGAATGTTTATGAGAAGCATTTTAGTAAATTATTGTTGTGAATTCGGTAATTGAGACATTCCCCGAATAAAAAATAACAAAATGTTAAAAATTTGCATTTTTTTTAATCCAATTAATAGTGAATTTAATTTTTTTAATTTATGTATGAAATTTTCAGTTTTTTTTGTAATTCAAGAATGGTATTGCTTTGGCCAGCACGAGCGTGTATATGACGTAATCGCGAACTTGACCCTTAAATATATAATTCATGACGTCATGACTCGACATTCTCGACGTTCCAGAAGGATTCCTGGCGAGCCACATGATGTGTGGTCGGTGATAAGGTGTCTGCTCTCTTTTTTTCCCCACTCTCATTCACCCTTAAGCCAAGGTACGTTCGGGTAGGGCAGTTACCCTCATCGAGGCGCTAACCCTAACGTAATCCGCTTCGTGAAAGTTGCGTGTCGAAAAATGTCCTCGCAAATTTCCAACTCATGCTCCATACTCCACGACGGACTTTCGCTTCGTCGATTCCGCTATTCGTACTCGACAAAGATAGAGTCTACATGAATGGTTAAAATATGTCATATTTACCTTTTTATTTTTATTTTTTACCTTTCATTGCAGTATAGCTTTTTCATTAATTGAATAAAAAAATATTTACATATCATTTTGTTTATTAAAAATTCAAAGTCATCGCAACAAAATTTAAGAATAAATTCGTCTACAAAAATAGTATTTTAAATTTATTGTTACTTTTTATTGCATCATAGCTCTTTAATGAATTGAATAAAAAAATATTTATAATTTTGTTCATTAAAAATTCAAACTCATCGCAACAAAATTCGAGAATAAATTCGTCTGCAGAAATAGTATTTTAAATATCATAGATATAAATGATTAAATACAAGTAACGTTGGGGGTTGAATCGTTGCACGATTTTGACTTCTGGGTTTGGTATCGAAAGCGCATTCCATCCGACTGCTCGCTGAAATAAAATAGTTACGACAGGAAGGAAGAAAGGGAAGAGAGACGAATGGTGGAAGGAAAAGTGGACGGATAAATTTCGCGCTCGGGGGTGGTACGTGCGAAGACACGGAACGGTCCTGTCCGGATGATGGACCAGGATAAACGCCGGAGAAGATGACGATTGCGAAGAGAGCCTCAGAGGAGGTTGGACCGCGCAGGCTTCGAATCGATCCTCCACCCTCCACGCTTCCCCTCAGGGTGAAAAGAGCGAGCCGGAGCGAGAGAGACGGGAGACGTAAGGAACGACACTCCCGGCCGACGACACCGACTGCGACCTAACAACAGTTCAAAACCGACCTGTACGTACGAAACATGGCGTTAGATTTTGCAGCAACGTACAAGGTTCTCGTACTCGGTGACTCGAACGTCGGTAAAACTTGCATAGTGCATCGTTACTGCGACGAGCGTTATTACGACACTTACATATCGACTATTGGTGAGCAATTCGAAAGAAAAAAAAAAACAAAAAAAAATATTGTATATTTTTAAATTTCAAATATCACAATCGACGCTTTCTCGTCATTGCAAAAATGATAAATCATAAAAAATTTGCCTGCTCGTAAGACATAAAATTTGGTGAAATGGTTGTCAAAATTTTTCTTCAATTCGGTATTTTTTTTTTCCAAGGAAATGCCACAGTCTGGTTAATTAAAAAAAATATATGTAAAACATTATTATTTGACTCGTCAGGTATTGATTTCAAGCAAAAAATCATCAACCTCGATGGTACACCGATCAAATTACAAATTTGGTGAGTATTTTTGTAATATGTTCGTTTCCCTTATTTTGTGTTATTTATCGTTTTTTACAGAAGCGCGTATAGATCGCTTTTGTTGTGTCTGCACTCGTCCGACTCTAGCTCGTACATGTCTATCCTGAATAAATCGATTTGGGTGGGAGATAACTCGTTGCAACCAATGACGAACGGGAGAATATTGAATTGCTCCGTGTAAAATAGTGAAATTTCTTTTTTATCGATGTTTTAATAAATTTCGCATCGTTTCAGGGACACAGCGGGACAGGAGAGATTCCGAACACTCACGACAGCTTATTATCGAGGTGCAATGGGAATTTTACTGATGTACGATGTTACGAGCTTGGAGAGCTTCAATCATCTGTCTTACTGGCTGAGAAACATACAAGAAGTAATTTTAATCTCGATTTTTGTGATTTAAAAATCAGCTAAAAAAATTAAAAATTATACGATTTCCTTTTTTACTCTGCAGAACGCTTCACTGGACGTTGTCAAAGTTTTGGCAGCAAACAAATGCGACGCGGTGGCGCATCGCTCGGTCGACGCTGAACGGGGTGAAAAGATTGCGGAAAACTTCGACATGCCGTTCTTCGAGGTCTCATGCAAGGACAACATAAACATCGAGGAGGCTTTCCTCACGCTCGCGAGAAGAATAAGAGAGCAACGAGATCGAAGGGTGAGCTTTCAATTTTTTTTACATCTTCGTCCGAACTACAAATAATTTCGTATTTATGATCTACAATATAATTTGAGTGAATGTTCAAAAAATTGTTTTTTTTTCTATAGCTTTTTATAATCACTAGTATTGAATTTACTAATTAGATAAATATATTGTCAATTAAATTTAAATTTGCATACGTGAAAGTTCGTTTTTTAAATCTGCGCAAAAATGTTTATCTCTTACTGAAAAATGTTTCTACATCTATTTTTCGCAACAAAGGCAAGTCTGTTTGAAGCTTCGGAGCGAGAAGGCGCGGACAGCGTTATCAAAGCTCGATCACCCTCGCAGCAAGGGGATGCATGGAGATGCTCGTGTTAGTTTCGCGCGCTCAAGCGAGACAGAGTGAAACAGAGAGAGAAAGAGAGAGACAGAGGGAGCGTGCGAAAGATTTTATTTGACGAGTGGAAGAAAAGAACGAGACGACAGTCGCTTTGTTAATAAGAGTTTTTCAACGCACTGTACTCACGAGCGGAAGAAAAGAGAAAAAGGAAACACGACAACAAACGGAGCACGGTGCAAGTAGGATTGTCCCGTGCCGAGAGAAACGTCAAACGAGTTGACGGCGATCTATCCACACTTGAAATCAGGAAAAAATCGCGATGCATTATTCTGCATTAATTAATCAAGAAAAAACGCAATTCTCGAGTAGTTTTTGGCATCGATGTATTTTCAAGCGCGTCTCAGCAGTCTATACGGTGTTTGAGATTGAAATTTTCACGAAACGATCCTTTTCGCAAGCTTTATACACACGCTCGATCTTTTATATGTATACATATATACTTGTATGTATATTGCGTGTATATACATATAAAAAAAATAGTTGTAAAAGTCGATGCTATTGAAAACTCGAGCAATAAAAAAAAAATGTATGAACCTGTTAGGCCAGTTTGAATGCACATGAGATTTGAGACAGGTTTTGAAACGATTTTCGCATTATTACTGATAAAAATTGATGATTGTCATCAATAACGACAACAGCAGGAGCAACAATAATAATAACAATGAACCGTGCAATTTGTTGAAAAATTATGGTCGCGTATGTATAATATGGCCTAACGAGAATCGCTCACGAAAATCTGACGTGCCACGAGCGAAGAAGAAAATAGAGAAAGTGAGAAAAGAGTTTTTTTCGACTGTTTGCTACTCGACGTATCTGAACTGATAAGACTTTCATCAAGCGCATTGTGATTAACGTCTGAATAATTATGAAACTCGCGTAGCTAATTAATATATTCAGCCGTGCAAAATTTTCAATCGAGGACCATCAATATTTTTCATCACCCGTCATTTTTTACTTTCAGCCATTCCAACATCATTTTAATCGTTAATTTCATTTCGCGACTCTCACGCCGTACGTATCGACATTAAAATTTAAGATTTTGCCTGTAATTCCAATTTTATCGCGCGTATCTCGTAAGTTTCTCGGTGAGTCAATTAATGAAGATAAAAATTTCATTTTTTTTTCAGTCGTTTCGTTGCGAATAGGAAGGGAAAAGAAAAAAGGAGTTTCATTAAAGTATAAAATTTGCGACCAGCCGCACCTTTGGCGGCCAAAAAAAAAAGAAAAAAACGATATCGCTTAATTTCCTACAAAACGAAAGGACGAGAATACTGAAGCAAAAAAACAGAATTAGAACAATAGTAAAATATTAATCGACGTATGAAAAATAACACGGTGAGAAATGAAGAAAAATTTACAGTTCTCAAGAAATGTGCAAAAAAAGATTCGCACAATTCTATATTAGCTGATAAAATTATAGAAAATAAATCGTAGAGTCGTTCCTCTCCCGACGAATGGACACACGCGCTAAATTCGATATTCGTAAATCCTCGTTTATGCTGGCAGAATGAAAAAAAAAATACAGAAGTAATGAAGGAAAAAAATACAAACATTTACATAAATAAACGCCTTAATTGTGCCTATAAACGATTATAAAGAGTGGATCAACGGATAGGGGAAGAAACAAAGAGAGAAAAGAGAGAGAGAGAGCGATGAAGAGAGATAAATCGAATAAAGCAGCTTTGTATAGATGTAAAATAGATAGCGACACGTCGCTATTCGTAAACTGAAGGAGAGAAGAAGAAAAAAAACGTAAAGCAGATTTAAAAAAATAAAAAATAAACGCAATTTCGACGAGGAGATATTCGTTGAAAAGAATTTTTCTTATAAGCAGAGATTGGTTTCGCGGCTGTAATTTTTTGAATTTGTAATGGAAGAAAAAAAAATAGAATTAGCTTCCCTCCTGCTCGCTGTATGGCGATAATACGCGATCGGAGGGAACTTCTCGAACTTGTCGAAAAAAGCTCTCGCACAATTCTGTGGGCTTTGTACTATCTGCAAGAATGTATATCATTGTTGCTTTTTGTATGTTTTGTATTAATGAGTAGGCAAACGAGTTTGTAAGATAGAAAGAGCGTGAACACGGAATAAAAAACATACGAGTTTCTTTTTTCCTCAGGCTTTCCGTAGGATCGATAAACGTTTTTTTCTCGAAGACATTCCACTCAATTCGAAAGAATTAGAAACTAATAAAATCGCAGTCAATTTTAATATGTGATTTTAATGTTTTGTGAGATGTTCTTTTTGGAGTTTTTAATGATCGTTTAAAATTACAAACAGGTGTGGAATGTCTTCGAGGAAAATAAAGTGCGTTTTATCGTGAAATTCTCGCAGGAGCCCGATTTTAAAATTAAAAAATGAAGATACTTTTTTTCACTGCGCACTCTTCGTTGAGTGACACTTTCTTTCGTTGAAAACTTTAGCGAATGATCCTGACTCGAGAATAATAATAAAAATCGTAACGATCGAATTGTATTGTTTGGAATGAAAAAAAAACGAGCTCGATCTTTAATTTTTAAACGCTGACGATCGCCGGCCCGTTCGTCAACTGTTTACGAGAATCTGGATCGAAGCTGGCCCTTCGATCGATTTCGCGATATTAAAAAGATTTCAGTTCTTTCGTTCTATCGTACCTTCTAATTGAATCGTTATTTTCAGGATTTATTCGCCTTTTTTCTAGTATAAACGATTATATGATTGTATAAACAAATTTATGATTTTAATGTGAATGACAATGTTTAGAAAAATTCACGACAATTTTAAAATACTTAGATTAAAATAAAATGGTACGTCACAGGGATCGATGGAAACTGATTTATTTGATTGAAGCACCATTGGCTTCGATATAAAAACTTTTAACAGCATAATATATTTTGATTAAAACATAATTATTTGCGACAATTTGATCTCTGTAATGAATTTTAATAAAATGATACCTATGTTTTACAAACCACGTTAAAAAAAGAAAAAAAAGTGGTCCTCGCTGCTTCGTTGGTTGAAATAAATTTTGATACTACTTAATTTACAAAATAAAAATTAAAATTTCCCAAAACGATATTCCCTTTCGTCAAATGAGTCTTTTTTATGACTGTGAATATTAGTTTTGACGAATGGTAGGAAGAACGATCTCGAAATTGTGCTTTTTGACCAAATTCACGATAAAAAGTTCACAATTTCGATGATGGTTTAAATATTAAAATACTGCCGAGACAGAGAGAATTTTTTTCTCCTCGTATGGCAACCGTACTATTGACATGAAAAAAAAAAGAAATTACAAACAACTTTTAAATGGTAAAATATAACTCATAGTTGTGTTATTAGTTTTGAAGTTTGTAGAGACAATTGTAAAACTTCGATGTTATTTCGAGTCAATGATCAATAAAATGCACACTTTTTACCTACAAGACCATATAGATATAAAATTCATTAAGTACATGAAATTAGTTTAGAATGTTAAGATATAAAATCGTAAATTGATTTTTTTGAACGCTTAACAGACGAGGAAGGTGCGCTGCGTGCTTGTCTTCGGATCACCCCTTTCTTATTTTCACTGTCTCTGTTTTTTGACTGTTTCTCTAATAATGAAGAATTTGACTTTTCAATCTTTGGTATAGTGTTAACAGAACTTTCATCCTTAATTTCGGCCACCTCATTTTCATTTAATCCATTTTTTATTTCTGACTCCTTGAGTTCTGTTTTAATCTTCGTTTCACTTTCCATTGGTTTATCATGATGTTCTTCAGACTTTGTTGTCCTGAAAAGTAAGTTATCTATTAATTAGTTAATAATTTAAAAATCATGTTTTTTCAGGGACTCATAAAAAAGATCAAATTTTACTGTGTTGCTGATGCTGCTATTTTTCCTTTAATCTTCGTTTCATTTTTTCTTATATTCATTATTCGCAGATTTTTTATGCTTAGCAGCTCCAAAAAGAGCTTAGTTATTTTAAAAACGTATACTTTTAGAAGAATAATAAAAAAATTAAAATATTTACCGAGTTGCTGATAATATTCCTAACTCGATCGAATAACCAAGTTCATCCTGTGAATTCATAATGGACTTGAATGCATTGAAAGCAGTATGGGTGTTGATCTTTGGAACATTTTGCTTGAATAGATCACTGTGAAAAGGTTCCGTGTGTATATGTTCTGTATGAAGAAATTGTATGATTTCTTTTGGTAAATTTCAGTCATTATAGGTTTAAAATTATAATAGAATAATTTACTTCGTGTCAGTTCAGCTCCATTTAATCTGTACTCTGTTATCTCTTCATCTTTTTTTCTCAACAAATTTAATAAAATTTCTTGTCTTCTTTGGAGCTCTCCAGCGAATAGACAAAGCCGCCTAGTCACTTTTTCCCAAAGTTCCGTACTGGTTCCTCTTTCAAAATCAATAAAAAATCTGAAAATGCCGCCATACAAATTTTCATAAAATTCTATCCGTTCAATAGATTTCTTGGCAACTTTCTTGTCTATTTCATTGAGAAGCTCTTTGACTAATTGGACAACGTCAACGTCTTCAATGCTCAAGCTTGGATTCAATCTCTGCAAAGTATGAAATATTTTTTTATGTCGTACCATTCTCAAATTTGGAATAATTTTTTTTTCCTACTTTTATACCTGACATTTTTCAACAATTTTCGTTCTGTCAAGAGTTTCTGTCCAAATCTCCTGCAGATTGGTCAGATAAATCTTCCACTGTTCATGTTCCTCCTCGACGCATATAAAAAATTGTTGATCATTTATAATTATAGATTTCCAACAATCATTCAATCGTTTAACTTCGCTATCTCCTGATCTGTCCATCATATTCAGTTTCCAATAATTTTTTGACGTGCTGCACTGAATGGAATTGAATAATCTTGTCAACGAAAACCCAACCTAAAATTTCTACTCAGTTTTCTACATGCAGAACATTTGTTTGATTTATTGCAGACGAAGAAACATTTTTTTGACTAGATTCTACGTATCGTTTTTTCAGAATACTAATTTTCATCCATAAGTATCAATTGTACGAAGTCTCCAAAAGTGAAATTGCGTTGACTTTGACACTTGCCGTCTGCAATGGGACTTGTCTGCGAACTAATAGAAACATTTGGAGTAAATAGACGTAACCTCAAAACACAGAAACATTATTTTTTATAATTTTATTATACTTACTGTAAATTGCATTGTGCACTTCATGATGTACAATTTCGTTTAACGTATTTGTCCCTAGAGATACGAGAATTACATTCATTCAATAGAAACATGTCTGAACATCGAGAAAAATGCGAGAAAATGTTCTGTTGGTTACAAGCTGAGCTAAATTACAGCTGAAATGCAGGCAGCGGTAGGAAAAAAATCAGTTTGCTCCTCAAGATAATTGTTTGTTAATGTTAAGGAGATGTGCAATCTATGTATGTATAACAGTTTTGTCCCTTCACAAATCAACTGCTTTCAGAATAAGATCCTTTTTTTAATACGAACTACAGAAAAGTTTATAATGTACACATTTTTTTGAAAATTCAACCTCTTTGTATACAATAAAAAATAGTCTATAAAAATAAAAAGCGATATAAGAAAAGTTCGTGTTCGGTAGGTATGGAATGATCGGTAACACGAAATTCTTCTAACACGAGGCCTACGAATCTCTCAAGCATTTTAAAAAAGTTTTAGAACAGCGAGTTTCGTTCGTCCTTACGATCGCACCTCCTTAAATAAATCTCTTGCGATATTATGTACAATTTTATGATAAATTTGTTTTCTACAGTTCGCTACTTTGTACTTGAATTTATTTTGCAAAACTTGAAATTTCGAATGAAAGAAAAATCGTGTAAGTGAAAAACGCGACAGTGTCGACCAAAATAATAGAGCAAACGATAAAAAATAAACATACACAGATGCTTTGAAAAGTTAAGCCTGAAATAAAAAATATGGGTTTCGTTTTTTTTTACTCAGGTATATCTGGGCATGGAATGGAAAGATTTTTTGTTATTGGCAAAGTGTCGGCAATTTATTTAGGAACGACAGAACTTATATATTCATCTTTCAAAACCTTCAGAGCCTTTAAGAATTAAGTCGCGTTTGCCGTCGGGTGTTTTCTCTGTTTCATATTCTTATTTTTTCTCTTTTCGTAATTTTTCCGTTTTCTTGTTTCTCGTGATGTGCATTTTTTTGTTTTAAATATTATGTACAAACTGGTTAAGTACTCGTTAAATCGTATTACATTAATAGTTCTGCTCGATTTTTCGTCTGTATATTTCTCAGTCTTGGATTACTTTTTGCCAAACAAAAAAGAAACGTTTTTTCTTTTCCTTATCATTACTCTCTCATCGTACACGACGGAAACAACGTACAAAGAGGTAAAATTTATTCCTTCTTCTTTTTTTTTCGAGAGAGATCGCACGGCGAAAGGATATGGAAATACTGAGCAATTTTGTGTTATACTTTGTCCAAACTTCAAATATTCATTTAAAACAGAAAAATCTATACCGATCGCAGTTAAAGGGAACAGAATAAAATAAAATGTTTCTCTCGAGATTTCATTCGATTCTTAAAATTATTAAAAACCGAGAGATGAGAAATCATAATTTTTTCTTCGCTCTTTCATTCTTTCTAAAAAATTCTATATTAATCTCTTTCATGAAAATTAATTGATATGATAGATTTTTCATTGATTGTTTCAAGTTATATCGGTGGTTGATTGTTCATTTCGAATGTCGAATCGCATTAAAAAGTTCCCTCGAATTACGATCGGTTTTATTTTCTTTTTTTTTGGAACTTTCCTTTTCCCATTGATCATCATTCGTATTTGTTTCAATAGACGGTGCGTTGAGTGCGTACGTAACATACATTCTCCATTTTCATTAACGCGTATTTTCAAATTTAAAACGTTGATATTACGATCAACGAAGAGGAGAATGTGGCGAAAGTATTTTTATCCGTGAATTCAATCAGAGCAAAAATTGAGAAAATATTCGATCTTCGACTATCGATGTCTCTTTAGTGGGCATTCATTACAATTTTCTGTTCGGATATATATAATATATATATATATATATATATATAACTTTTTTTTTAATTCAATTTTCGTTATGTTCAACGCAGGAAGGAAAAGAACGTGCCTCCTTCTGCTGCTCAGAAAAATATATATTCGCGGACTATCCTTTCCCCGTCGGTTCGACTCTGAAAAACCGTATACGCACTAACTATCTACACACATCTATGGCTTTTATTTAATTATTTTTTTTTTCTTCAAATTTCGTTTACGTGTTCATTTATTACTTGTATTCCGTTCTCTCTTTCCTTCATACTCATCGATATTCAATGGTTTATTTTTCTGTTATCGGACGCCTAAAATGATCTGTAAAACTTTATGTCTAGATAAAAAATTTATCTTTTTTTTTTCTTGCTTTGATTTTCCGTTTATAATTCAGACTGTCGCTGGCTCACGTCACTGATAAATGGACATAGAAAAGATAAGAAAAAGAAAATCAGAAAGCCGAGGAGCGAATCTGGAAATCAGCGAGGACTCTCCTTTCAGATTCACTCGTAACGTACATTCTTTGTAAACGTGCTATTTTGTTTTTCTTCATATCATTCGGCTTTTAATTTAAACCGCCTTGGTCGGTGACTTCGATTTCGTCAAACAAAACTTTTTTGAACGTTGTCTGAAAACGTCGCTTCAGAATAGAGAGTAATTGCCTATTTTTAATCATAATTCCGAGGAAATATCTCAGTGACATAATTAAAATAATAATAATAATAATTCATAATGATAATAATTAATAATAATACATCTTAAACATATATATATACAATTTTACACCGACAATGCATTGGAAAATAGTTCCAACCTTGCGGCGTAGTTTTTTCGTTTCTTTCTATTTTCTTCGTCGTTTCGTCATCTCGTTAAAACTTTTCAACTTTTTCACCCTTTGCTAAGATAGTTTTACAATTAAAACGATGAATAAATCATTTTACGTGTAATCGTTTGTTTCACTCTCGCTCTCTCGTTCTCTCTTTCGTAGCGTTTTTTCATTCCATCATATCTCTTTTAAATAGATTCCTTTTTACAAAATTACATTACAAACTGTCAGATTACCGAAACGATCTGAACGCACGTGCACGCGAGTGTAACTCTCGTTGCGAACTCCCGCTTGCGCGTGTCCGTGTGAGCGTCATTACGATATCAACCTCATGACATTCTAGCTAATCACATTTACATCATCTAAAAATTACAATTATACCATGGCTCACTTATTTACGTTCTTCCTTTTTTTCTTCGTATCTTCCTTCTCAGTTTCACTAGTTCTATTGAAAAGTGTACATCTTTGCGTATAAATAATTATTGCCATTGTGAAACGGGAAAGGAGAAGAAACAAAATAAAAGGATAAAGAAGCATCTAAAGAGAATAAATAATTACACATCATCTTCGAATTGTCGTTCGAATCCGTATGACGGGTCCGCCACGCCGTGAAGCACTGATTGCTCGCATACACGAGATAGTGAGATAAAAAATGAAAAAAAAAATGAAAAATAAAAAATTGACGAAATTAAAGTTTCAGTTATAAACGAGAGGTACGAGCGCATATGGTTCGAGATCAGCTCGATCGTAGGTCGATTTTCACAGTGATCATTTTACACACATTTTGGAATATCTTTGCACCGGGCGTTCACGGAAATAACGTAACATAATGAAAGAAATAGTGCATTCTCTTTTGGTCGTAAAGAGGCAAAAAGTCCACACTCGATTACGACTAGCATACTTTGTTGAAGGAGGGTCACGAACCCAGAATACTCCGAACCGCCTGATCTAGCACCGTGTCCTTGGCATCACTGGCTTGCTGCTGCTGTTGCTGCTGCTGCGATTGGCTCGGTGCGTTGCCGCCGATGCTGCTGACCGAGCTCGTCGTCGACGGCCTCTTTTTCAAATTGAGAATGCTGTCGATCGCAGACTGCACCTGCGCGGTTATATCGTCGTGGTCGTTCGGGTTCGCGGACTCATTGCTACCGAGATTAAAGTTCGCTGGGCACTGCGTTTGTAACGCGAGTCCGTCGAGACTGTCGGTGTCCTCGAGCAAATCACGTTCGAGATCCGTCGCTCCGGTATTCCAACGTCTTTCAGGCTCCAAACTCGACGAGTCCTGCTCGTACGTATTCTTAGCAGTGTTCGTATTCCCGACACCACTCGTAGCCGCCGAGACGACTGCCGCAGCCATCGCCACAGCCGTTGCACCGCTCAAACGACACTCACCGTTCGCGCGCGTTCTTTCCATTTTTGAGGACACAAGCCTCGTCGACGTACCGGACACAATACTCGTCGGACTAACGGCCGTCGAACTGACCTCTCTGCTCTTCGATTCACTTCCGGCGCACGAATAAACACCGAGCTCTTTCTGTATCTCCAACCACTCGTCGTAATCACCGCTCGTACAACTCGATGCTTTGATCATTGCTTTAGCGTCCGTTTCTATACTCGAAAAATCGTCTTCGAGCTCGCGCTTTATTGACACATTTTCTAGCGACGTAGGTATCCTCTCGTCGGTCTCGTCGAGCTTCTCTCCGTCATTTAAATCCGCTTTCACTTTAATCAACGGTTTTTCCTCTTTCTTCATTTCTTCTGAAATGAAAATACACCTTTATTAGTTTTATTTCAGACACCGGAAGTCGGTAATTGTTTCACGCGTCATACTCGCATATACGTACCATTGACTTTGGCTTCTTGCTCGCGCAGTTTGTTCAGCATACTCTCTTCCTCGGCGACGAAAGTTCGATCGATCATCATCAATTCTGATGTTCTGACCTCTCGCTGAAATTTTTCAAGTTTCATTAGTTTTTGCTTTTTCAAAAATTCACGGAATAAAATACATCTGGAAGGAACATCAACTCACCATGCTTTCCATCAGTAATAGATACGTATACTTGTTCATCATAGAATTGAATTTGCTTAATAAATGTTTCGCCGTTTCCTCAAATATCTCGTCAGCCTTTGCGAGATCTTTGGCACTGAGGACCTGCTCGTTAAAGCAGTGATATCTCACGAGCCTCTTACATGCATCACGCTTGCCCGCGAACGGAGTATTTACATCGGGATTCGTTGCACCATTCTGATCAATTTTGAGCTGTTGTTCCAGGCTGTAAAAATTATTTTTATGTTGATACATTTTTAATTCGAGACATGAGAGGTCTTTTGAACCTTGCTAGTATGATTATATCAAGATTATAGTTACAAATAATTTTTATACTCACAGATCACTACGATTTATTTGTCTACAAATAGGCGATGTAGCGGGCCTCTTGACAGCTTGCCTTGGACTGACAATCGAGCTGTTTCCGCTGCCCGGGCTCATCAATTGTTTAGCACCTGGACTCGACGCGATGTTTACAGGACTCTGCATTCGCGAACATTTGCCAGGGATCCTCGGTGAAGCCGCTTGACCAGCGGGCGAGCCAGATTGAGCTTGAATTTGCAGGGGAGTTTGCAATTCTTGCTTTATCGGACTCAAAAGGTGAATATTTGGTTTTATATCCGGAGGATCGGTTTGACATTGAGTCGACTGTTGCGTCGAGATGCTTGCTTGTAGAGCCGGCGGGGAGGACAACAATGGCATCGCTGACTGAATTGACGTTGAGTGCGTGCTCGTCGGCTGACACGTTGTATTCTGTAGGGGAGGTGAATTACCGGTCGTCGGTGAAAAATTGCTCTGCGAACTCGTCGAGGACGGACTAAGAATTTGGTTGCTGAGTGGCGGGTAAAACTTTTGCTGCTGCTGATTATTTTGCAGTTGTTGTTGCTGCGGCTGCTTCGTTTGTATGGATTGCAGACTCGGCGTTGAAAGACTTGGCATGCTCTGCGGCACCTGCTGAAATATGCGCATATTTTATCAAAGAAGTCTTATGCTACGTGAAAAAAAGAAATTTTCTTTCAACTCAGTAAAAATGACCACTTTCCATGCGAATAGGGGATTTTTACCGATATTTACAAAATAGAAGATAATTATTTTTACCGGAATTGCGGTTATCACAGGAGAAGTCGCGTTACACCCTATGTCCTGAACACTTGGACTTGAGTATTGCGTGACCCTTGACATAACGCTTGTCGGAATTTGCGTTTGAGTTTGCGCCGTGGAAGTTTGATTTTTACATGTACCCGGTGCTTGAGGACTCGGCGGCATTGCCGCAGCAGGAACAGTAACGGCGTTTTCCGAACACTGCAATAAATAATATTTTGTGACGTGACATTCTTTAAGACGTTCGAACAAAAATTTCAGCCGAGTGTAAGATATTTTTAACAAAAACAATCATCCTTTTTATATACTTACTGTAGCGACTGGTGGATTAGCACCACTGACTACTTTTCCGCTAGAAACAATTCTAGCGTGCTCTTGATACAATTTCTTCAGTACCGCTTGTTCAGTCTGGGTGTTAGTCTTTCGCGTAAGAATCGACTGTATCTGGGCTTGAATGTTTTTAAGCATTTGCTGCTTCTGAACGGGTAGCTGTATGAAACGCGTTGTTCTCTGCGTCATTTGACCGTTAGGTGCAACGGTTGTCTGCACGTTCGGCGCTGTGGTCGTCACGAGTCTTCCATTCCCGACTGTTCCAGGCTCTACTTTGATTGTCGTTGTCGTTGTCATTGCGGCCGTTGTCGTCGTCGTAGTCACCGTAGTTGTCGTCGTTGTCGTCGTCCCAGCGGTATTCTGAGACATAAAACCAATGGACGCTTTGCTCTCCGTTTTCACCATCGTCAGCGACGTTGTGACAGCCGCAGGTCGCGATGTGATCGTCTTAACGCTCTGAGTATTGGCAATATTTTGATTGTTGCTCGAATTAGCTTTCGTTCTCTTAACGATTTTCGGTTTCTTCGCCGTGCTAGGTTGATTTGCAGTCGCCGTCGTTGTCGTGCTCTGCTGATTACTGGACAAATTTCGAATCTGCTGTTGATTCAAATTGTCGATAAATTGACTCGGGAAATTCGAATTTTGAATTTGTATTTGGTGCGGCATTTGCGACGGTGCTGCTTGAACGACGATGTTTTGAATATTGTTTTGTATTGTCGGTGCACCACCAGAACTATTTACAATTATCTGACTCGTCGGTGTGTTTATTTGAACACCTTGAAGATTTTGCGAATTTCCATCACTATCACCGATAACTATTTTTTGTGTTTGATTCTGATTGACCGCTGGTCTCGTCGCGTTTAATTGTCCCGTTAACAATTGCTGCAATAACTGTTGACTTATAACCTGCATCTGGCCATTTGCGTTAGCTATAAGCAATTGATCATTCGGGTTCAAGTTACTGAGAGCGTTCAAAATTTCGGGTGTTATTTTTGGTGCATTGTTGAGAATACTTGTAGCTGCTGAATTCATCATATCAGTATTCTGGGGTTCCTGCTTCGGCTGAGGTTGCTCGTTTCCCGGACATGGGGCGTTGGCGAAGATAATATTCTGTTGTTGTATCGACTGCTGGGGATTATTTAAATTTTGTGAATTCATGACGATCTTCTGATTGTCACAATGCTGTTGAATCCTCGGCGAGCTCGCGGTAGCCCCTGACGTCCCCTTGGATTGATGCTGCTGATGTTGAAGAGTCTGTTGTACATTCAAGCTCTGTTGCATCGCCTGAATATTTTGCTGGGAATGAGTACCGCTGTCTTGATGCTGAACGCGATGTGCCTCGTTTGACAAATGCTGCGAGCTCTGATCAACATTCAGTCCCGCGCTATGATGAATTATTTGATGATGAAGACCATCACTCGTTTGTACAAGCTGCATCGTCGCGTGCTGATTATTATTTGCCGCATTTTGTTGCTGTTGTTGCAGAATATTCAAGGAGTTTCCTGGGACACCGGAAACTGTGATTTTGTGAAGATTTTGCTGCTGATTCATCGACTGTAACGTATGCGTCGAAATTTGGTGCAGATTTTGATGGTGCTGATTAAAATGTTCGTTTTGCTGAGGCTGTTGGTGCTGTTGTTGCTGCTGCTGATCTTGTTGAACTTTCTGCTGCGCGCCACGAACATTTTTTGCAACGGCGACAGTTCGATGAGCACCGCATTGCAGATTTTTCTGTGCCTGCGCCGATTGTTGAGCTTTCGTCAGTCTACCCGTATTTCCAGTAGCACCCTTTTTCGTCTGCTGACTGACGTTTGCTGGACTACTTGCTACTTTAGGACTGTGAATCTCGTTGAACTTTGGACACGTCGTTTTTGGCGACTGAGGCTCCAGTTGAATACCGGCGCTGCTAATCTGCATTCCAGAATTCAATGTTTGAATATTTTTCGCTTGTGAGCTAACCTGTAACCGAAATTCAATATTTACTTAACAAATTAAACAACGAACAGGTATCAGCGTTTGTGATGTGTGTTTCCAGAATGCGTAATATTTACCGAGAACAATTCAGTGTTTTTTTAAAAATAAAATCAAGCGATCAAAATGCAGAGATTCTTGTATATTTTCACTGATCTAATTCACCTTTTTTAATGTACAGAAAAATTGCATTTTAAACTCTCTCAGTTTATTTTGGGATTTTTGGAAAACGTGCAATTGCAAATGCAATTTTTCCGTAATGTATTCTTCCTCAGGCTCGGAACGGAACTTCTCAAAATGCAATATAATCTCTTTCGATATTTGAAACATCCGAAAAACTTGGAATTGAACATTCTATTACATTCTTTTGATTAATGAAACCCAAACGTCATTGCATAGCTAATGTACAGAAAAACTCTCGGTATTTTCAAAACATACATTTTTTGCGATTGATAAAAAATTTATCTGCAATATTCATCAGCAATTATATGACATGTATCCTGAAGGACTGACCTGCAAGGTTTGTTGTGAATTAGAAGTTTGCTGGTGTTGCACTAAATTCCGTTGTACCGTGACGTTCTGAATTTGACTCGCCGTGTTTTGTTGATAATTGAGTTTCGCACAGATCTGTACTTGTTGGGGACTAGCGGTAGGATTAGCTTGAGTCGCAGTGCCTGACACGATTTGTCCGAGAGTCTGATTTCCAGTTTGTTGCTGAGACTTCGTCGTTTTAGCTCGATTCCCTTGACTGTTCTGAGCATTTTGCGACAATGTCTGTGCGTGTCCGAGGAGCTGCGAAATTATTTGAGAATTTTGTCCACCACCTTGCGTGAGCGACCTTATTAGAGCTTGTGCAGTAGCTTGATCTATTTCCGGTTGATTTGGTTCGGGTGTGTGATGCAAAACTACTCTGCCGTCTTCGCCAACCGCTAATCGTAATTGTCCGGATATCGCATTTTGTACTGGCATTTGCAATTGCGAGACGAGAGGACTACCAAAGTTTTCGGAATTTCCAATATTTTGTTGCTGCTGCTGGTGTTGTTGCTGTTGCTGTTGACGTTGTTGAATATTCGTTGTATTTATGGTATTAACCTGTGCAACGCTCTGAGCTTGGCTAGCCACGGTTGAAATTTGTCCAGTCATTTGATTTATATGCTGAACTTGATTCTGTTGTTCGACTTGAAGCTGCAGCTGAGGATGCTGCTGCTGTTGATGCGTTGTTTCGGACTCTGGCACCAGATCGTTATCAAAAATGTCATCGTCATCACCGATCCCGGAAATTTTGATGATACTAGCGAGATCGAGCTTCGGTGGATCCTCTTCTTTCTTTTTAGTTCTTTTCTTCTTCTTCGCTTTTTTCTTCGGTGGTGGCAAAAGATTTTGATCGATTACCGGCTGATTCGTTGTTATATTTACACCCGTCGTCGTCGTTGTCGATGAGCTGACTTGGGCTATCTGCGACTGGGGACTTTGCACCATCGCGTTTTGTATCACTATGGGATTGTTGTTGCCGCTATTTGCTGTAAGAATTAAATATACAACAAAATAAGTAAAAAAATTTCATGTTTTTTTGACTTCTAAAACTTTTTTACTATACAAATGTTTTTTTTTCGAACTTACGGGGAGCAGGACTCGTGGGCGTATGCCTTATCACAGGTTGAGCGGCTGAGGGAAAACCGTTTGGTACGGCGAAGAATGTTGGGGTTATTCCTTGCAACTGCATTCCTTGGGCTGTGACCACCCTCACCAATTGTTGCTGCGTTAGCTGTAAAACGATACACGAATATTCGATAATAAAATACATGATCGAAAGAGGATAAATTCTCGTTCTCGCAGGACGAATCTCTCAATTTTTCTTACTTCCAATTCGATTCTTTCCCTGTCTTTGAATCTGCAAGGAAACTGTAATTTACGTACGTGTCCTTTTTTCTTATCCATCATGCGTTTTACGACTTTTCTCAGCAATCGTTATTAATCGAGAAACATTATTCCGTAAACACAATTTAGCCTTCCGCGATTATTACAAACCCCAAAGTGACAAACGTTCGATTAATAAAACCTACATTAAATTGGTTAACCAGAAAAAATATACACGTAAATATAAATATATTTTCGAATATAAAAAAGCGATGATGAGATGACGAAATGAATGAAACCATCACCTGTGCGGTATGCGTTTGTTGCTGGGCGTTCGTCGGTGTCCTTAGTATAAGCTGAACGCCACCAGGTTGTTGCTGGACGATAACGGGCCCGGATGACGGCAGGACCTACGTACCGAAACCCAATTTTCATACAACACCGTTAACAGCGAGCCCCGGCCACGGTGTGTAATCGTTCATTGATAAATTTCGCAATATGCAAATTATTTGGTCCAAAAAATAGCAAACTTCCAATAGAAAACTCTTTTTAAAAGAGTGCAAGCGATCTTTAAAGCGATTTTGTAAATTCAAAATAAATGTAAAAGAAAGTTTTTTTTTCATAAAAATAGTTTTCTAAAATTTTTAATTTTTCACACGTACGATCCGTGTATGATAATTAAAAATCTCCACAATACAAATTTGGATTTGTAGTTAGATATATTGGTAATTAATAAAAATTTGGAAAGAGTTTTCGAGATTAAAATTGAGAAATCGCCTCGTGCTGGAATCTTAGAATTTGATTTACACCCATGAAATTGTGGAGTTCCTCGATAAACCATAACACAAAAAGCAGCTAAGCGTATTAGTGTGATGCATGCGCACATAGCTTATCGTAATTAAATTTAAAAAAATGTAAACGTCGGACATCCTCCGATGGATAGCGTTTGTACAGCGAAATATTGAACAAATGATGAACATGACGAATGAAATTCTGGTGCGATTGAATTATGATCTCTCGTAACGGAATATCTCTTTTTCTCCGTAATTCATCAGCGACAGAATCGTCAAATACCTGATTGAGCAGTAGACCCTGCGCAGTAGGAATCATCGTCGCAGTTGCAGGATTTTGTTGAGGACCAGCGAGAACAAGTTGCGGTTGGGTTTGCTGAGTAACTTGACTCGTTAATGTCGTGGTCACTCGTTGCTTCTGTTGCGTACTAACACCTTGCTGATTCGGTGGTTTTGGCAATATTTGCGGTGGCTGTTTCGGGGGCTTGGCAGTCGCGATTTGGATCTGCTGATTCCCAAAGAGATGCGCCCGCGTAACTAGTTGAGAGGATGCTTGCTGATAACTCTGTGGCCCACCGTGAATGATCTGCAATACCTGCATGCCCTGCTGCAAGATCGGAGTGTTGGGCCTCACCTGAAAATATTAATATATTTTTAAAAACTGGAAAAATTATCGTGATTTATTTATTACGATGAGGCAGTTTGATAGTAAAAGTAAAGATGATGAAACTGTTGACGAAACTAGGACTTGAATTTTTCTCTGTCGTGATATAAAGACGGGTAGTTGTCTCGTCGCAGTCGATTTTTTTAGAAATTGTAGAAATTTTGCACGAATGTTCTTTAATACTGTATGGAGAAGTCTGTAAAATTTGAGTTCGTTTCTGAATGTAGCGAGGCAACTACCTCAGGAAGTAAAAACTTTTACGTACAACAGGAGGTCCAGGACTTCCTCCAGGTGCTGGACTTCGATTATTGAGATTGCTTCCACCTCCCAGGTGATGAGGACTCTTCGCCGGAGGATATGGACTCGGTGCCGGGCTTTGGATCTGTCCAACGCTCAACGGACTTTGCATAGGACTCTGAAGCTGCATGTTAAAATTTCCCGTCGTATTGGCCACCGGGCTCGGGCTATTTCTGCTGGATTGTATGGAATTTGAGGCTGGACTTCTCAGCACGAGCCTGTTCGGACTGGGACTCGGAGTCGGCGGTGCGATATTAGACGCTGGACTTTTCAACGGTATCGAAAAAGGACTTCCGGGCGAACTGACGTTCTGGCTCTGTATATTTTGAACATTTTTAACTGCTGTACTCGTCTGATTGGATGAGTGACTGCCCGACGTGTTTATCCCCATCTGAGCCTGATTAGCCGCTTGGGCGAACTGTCGCTGCGTTTGAAAGCTTCCGGAGTGTCCAGTGCTGAGTGTCGTTACGTGGCTCAACGTCGATATCGGATCATTAGCGGCGGAATTGTGTGGTACGTTTGCCGACGTGGTGTTTGATAGATTAGCATGCATTGTATTAATGTGAACGTTATGATTGTGGCTCACATTTGTTGGATGATTTTGACCCGTGCTCGTCGAGAGTATCGGTGTACTCGAGGTACTCGTTAATACGCTCGAGCTGAGGGCGATATTTGGAGTCTGAGATACGGTATTAACGCTGGAGATCGAATGTTGCGATATTGACGAATTGGGCACCTGTGCAATGTTCGAGCTTACGATATGTGGCGCTATGCTCTGTATACTTTGTATCGTTTGAAAGGGAAAGCTCGCGCTGCAAGAGTTTAAACTGCTCGAGGGCGTTAATCCAGTCGCAAGAACATTGAGCGATCTGTTGAAATTCTGATTTATAGCTGAATTGATGCTGGACGGTGTCAAATTCGAGTTTAGGGTATTCAGTGGCGTTACGCCTGAGGTCGTGTCACCTATGTTCGCATTTAGCGTCGCAAAATTTTGATTTATCGTCGAACTCAAGCTCGTTATGTTCGGATTAACGCTGTTTATGCCCGAATTGATTCCACCAAGGCCAGAATTTATACTCGTTGAATTGAGAGCGTTCAAACGACTTATGCCTGTATTGATGCCGTTCAGATCTTGTCCAAGACCGGTGAGACCGTTGCTAATACTGTTGTTTGATAAATTAGAGTTGAGCGCGTTCAGAGTATTCAGACCCGGATTTACGGCCGTGAGGCCAGTCGGATTGAGACCAAGGTTGAGCAACGGATTCGACGTTGTTATTACGTTAGAGGTTAGCGACGTGAGACTTGTATTTAACAGTGATAGAGGTAGTCCCATATTAAGGCCCACCCCGAAAGTGGGGGTGGCCGGGGGTAGGCCCATACCAGTCCCCGAGGGATTTATTGTACTCTGATTCAGTTGGCTCAACTGGTTCAGATATACTATGTGATTACCGGTCGCCGTTCCATTGTTTTGATCTTGCGGCTGTTGGGATAAAGAAACGATTATCACTCTTTGTTACTCGGAAATTCAATCACCTCGAGACTAACATTTCTCCCTCGTATACAAGAACGAGAGCTTCAAATTAATGACAATACTCACGTTATTCGACGACTGTTGCACAGCGAACGTAAGTGGCTGACCGGTAGAGCTTTGAAGTTGTTGAAGCTGTTGCAACTGCAAAGAAGAACGCTCCGTTTATTACTGAATACATTGAAATTATCATGAATCAGTATTTGAAAACCTAAATACGGTATTTACCTGTTGGTGAGTGAGTACAGCGACGGAGCTTGTACGCCTTGCGTTCGGGGAAGTTGTAGAGGATACAGAGTCCCCGAGGAGCGGGCGTGTCTGAGGCTGCTGCATGCCCACGCAGCACCTCGTAATCCTAGGCAGCGTACAGCCACCTTTTCAGCCACGTCTTCTATTCGTGCGTTTTTCTTTCACCGTTTATTTATCTGAAAATTACATTTTTCGAAGGTTGGAGAAAACGTAAACTTAGAATTCGATCCAGGATACTAGAAATGAAGGAATTTTTACCGTCCAAAATAAGTAGGCGAAAAGAAGTAGACGGGAGGCCTCTATTGAAGTAATATCCGATGGATTTTTGCGCTACGGCGCCACTCAACGCGTCTGCGACCAACGTCGCCCGTTCCTGACATTCATGCAATTTCTCTAATCAACCGCGCCTCGTGACAAACATTTCCATGTGCTCCGTGAATGTTTGCGGTTTAATTTTTCAGTTTCTTTCCAACGTCGTTTCGGTAATTGAATTTCACAATCCCTTCTTGAAATAATTGCCTTCGTTGGAACACACTAACATTTGTTTTGAACAAATGTTTTTTTGAACATCCTCCGCCATCAAGCACAATTTCCCGCTTCGGCTCTTCCTTTCTTCTTGATTGTTTGAAATTATTTTACAGAACTGATCGCAATGTGCTCATAAGCTCTCTCTCTTTTTTTCTTGGCTTTGGATATCTCTCCTGGAGCTCCGATTAGTTTGAGATGGGCATCGGAGAGCCTATCCTAAATCTAAGAGCGAGAAGTAATTCGCTGACATTGTTTGATTTTTCAAATAACTGTCGAGACTTGGTTCATGTTGAATAACATTTGTTCCCGTCCTTATGCCTTCAACGGATTGAGTTTATCTCCAAACTAATTATCCCTTTACTGAATGTCTTCTATCTCATGCACTTCTTCATTGTTGTGGAATCTGTAATAAAAATAATACCCTTTTTAAATAAAACTTATATACAATACACATCGAACGTTTTCAACAGAATGAATATATTTTCAAATTCACGAGTATTTTCTCGTATAGTTGAATATATTTTCAAAATACTCGTGAATTTGAAAATATATTCAACTATAGGAGACAATGTTTCACAGAATGAAATGAATAAATTTTTTTATCTTTGTTTGTCGCTTGGTTTTTTTTGTCCAATACAACAAACAGCTAACACGATCAGTTTTGTTTTTTCTCCAATTAAAAAGTAATTGAGACATGAGTGGAAGTATCCAAAATATAGGATAGTTTGAAAAAATATCCCTGCAATTCTGATCTGGAGCAAGTAACCGCAAACGTTAAAAACTATTCTTGATTCACCTCAATTTTTCAAGTTTGTTAGAAGATGTGCTTTTTACAAAGTAGTATTACAAAAGCATTCTTTATCGAAAGTTTGTCGTTAAAATAATGACTTTCAACGAAATATCATTTAGAGCAGAATCTGCATCAGAATCTCACATAAACCTCAATCCAGGAAATTTTATGGATTAAACTCAATTTCTTGAAAACTATATGAAAAAATCATACAAGACTACTAAAAGTGGAGGGTAAGATTGAAGGAAACAATTCAGCGTTCAAACATCTAAAATGCTCAAGTCCAAAAAGCGGGTGAATCCGAATTGGAGCGAGTAACCTTAGCCGCGCAAAAATACACTCCTCCGATCGGAGTATTTACAATATCTCGTAAGAAGCATTATTTTTCGCACAGCGACGTCCGGTATGTTCTATTTATTACGAAAAACTCGAAAAAATCTTGATGAAAGAATAATTATCGAACAAAATCGACATCTGGAATAGTAGCGAAAACGTTTGAGGTTATGCACAGTGAAGCTATCGTACATGGTAAAACTGTGTTGGTGAACAGTAATGACTGTAGACACACGTACGCATACACGGATACACACGTAGAACATACATATATGCACAAGCGTACGTATATGTACACGCACAAGTGAAAAAGCGAGCGTACGTGAGAGGGATCAGCGAGAGTTTCTTGCCCGTGTGACAGACACACTGGTACTGAAAATTACACACGCGCGAAAGAGGACGCACGACGCACACACACGATCGCACGGACGCAGTAAAACACGTAGGTAAACGCTACGTATCTCGCTCTCTCGGAGCGGCGCGCGGTTACACACAACAAAAGCCCACAAGTGACAAGGCGTAAACAAAAGAAAATCTTGGCTCTCGCTGTTTTCGAGCGTGTTTTTTAAAAATGCAACTGTCGAAGGGATGGAGATACACGCTCGGAAGACGTCCTGAGGCACGTAACGTGGATAGCGTCTCGATGAAAAATTCGTCAATATTACCTCTCCCCGTTGAACGCGCTATTTAGCCACCCGTGTTTTTCATCAATCCTCTCTTTCTCTCTCTCTCTCTCACTCTCACTCTCTCCCTCTCGCTCACTCTCTGTCTCTCTCTCTCTCTCTCTCCTTCTCTCTCCGCCGTGTTTGCTCCTTCGTTTATCTGGCTCTCAGCATCCAACGTTTCTGACACTTTGTTCGGAAACGCGATTAACTGCACTTCACAGTTTAAATTTGTCCGGTGTGTTTAACGTTTAAAAAAACATCGAGAGTACGGATTGTGTTGCAAAAATTGTCAAATTTTACTTTTACACAGAGTTCGCGGACAGATACGCGTTTCACTGCTAGCTGGCAACGGCCATCATGTATTTGTCATTGCTGACAACAAATCGTTTAAAAAAACACTGGGAAAAAAGCGCGATCCGAATATCCCTAGGCGACGAGCGCTGCGGGATCCTACACGGCAGCCGGCGTAGCTCGATTCACTATACACCTGAAATGGCGGGAAAATTCAAACTTCGAAATATCGCGCGCTCTCCCATTCGCGGCGGTAGGAAGAGATTCCTGACTATACATTTTACTCACAACCCTGATGGAAATAAATTTGTCAGATTTCAACAGATATTGTAATAATCTCTCAAAAAATTATAAAAAATGAGAATTTCTACATATTTCACCAGAATTCAATATATTTTGTCTGCTCATTCCAATTGCCGATCATGAATATATAATTTCCGACAAAATTTCACCGAATTTGACATTTTTTGTCATAGAGGAACTAAAAAAATAAAAATAAAAGTAAAAATAAAAAACTAACTTAGTTCCTTCATGACAAAAAATGTCAAATATGTGAAAATTCTCATTTTTTGTAATTTTTTGAGAGATTATTACAAATCTGTTAAAGTCTGACAAATTTATTTCCATCAGGGAATCAGCAAAATCAATCAAAAGCTATTACAATCTTGAAAGCATGGTAATCTATCGCTAAAAATAATAGAATGCAAAGAGAAGTCATGCGCCGATCGATAATGTTCATTTCCAGATTTAAAAAGTTGAAATCTTTAAGCATCGACGAGGAAAAGTTTTTTGAGATTGATTTCGGTATCCATGACTACAGTAATGGTCGTAAAAATCAAATAAGGCTATTTGTAACCTCTGAAATATAATTATTCACTATAAAATCATAAAATGAAGAATGAAAAATGATGCGGATAATGCGGTCGACCCGGAGATTGTAGAATCAGCGAGAAACGTCGACGGTGAGACTGGTGGCAGCGAAAATCCATCACAAATTTTCATCAATCTACGATACTCCAGTAGTTAAAAACTAAAATATTTATTTATCCAAGAAATATATAAAAAAGCACGTTAGAGATTTCCTCTTTGCACATTAACGAAAAATTTTGCTATCTATTTCAAAGATTTGAAATTGTCGAAACTCGGACAAATACGAAATACCGTCCACTCGCTGGAGAGGAGCTTGAAGATTTCACGATCCTTGGAAATTGAACAGTTGTCCCGTTATTCGATATTGAAAACGAAAAATTGGAGCTTGATCGATGAACTGCGAGATGCTGATAAACGTAACAAAAATATGCTTAGTGCGTAAAAAATAAAGGTCGATAACAAAAATTGTATTAAATTTTGGCACACGTATGTGAATAATTGAATCGCAGATTTATTTAGAGGTAATGTGACGGACTTTGGCCTTGAGAAATTCGATGACTTACCCTGGAACTTAAGGGTAGAAGTTCAACGCGCTTGGCATAAGAAGTAAAAAATATAGCACAAAATAATATCTCGTTATAGATGAAGCGAGAGTTCCACGAACGGAGAATGTTACGAAACCATTAAATATATATTTATTATTTTGTAACATCAGGTATGACGCAATGTTGAAATTGACCAACCAGTTAAAGATCGAAGCATCGAGTAAGGATGAAATTCTGAGAGAAAAAGACAAACAAGTACGAGATCCTTTTTTTATTTGTATAAAAAATTGAAAAAGGTGAAAAAAATTGTTTAGTCAAATTTTTGGATTCGCAGATCGAAGCATTGGAACAACGTCTCCTCAACGCGGCTGAAAATTTGATCCGAAGAGAAGAAAGTTTGAAAAAAATTTGCACCAAGTATCTGTCGTTGAAAAAAAGAAAGGACGAGCAGGAAATTTTACTTCGCGGCTCTATCGAAACCCTTCAGGTTGTAAAGCACATTTAAAAATTGATTTAAATCAAAAATTTATTATTGTCGTATATGGATTTGTATCGATTTTTAGGATGCCCTACAAAAAGCCAATACCCATGTTAATCCCATTAAATCATCCATGATATTGATTCCGAGCAAAGAAGCGCTTCTCGCGCGAGAGACGAGAAGAAGCGATCGATTGGCACAGGAGAATTCGATCCTTCGAGGACTTCTCATCGAAGCGAAGAGAGGATGCGATTGCACGACCGGAAATCAGGATAGCTGCAGCTCGATGTCCCCCATCGATCAGACATGACTTGAATTTGACAATCCAATAAAAATAAACGTCGTCAAAACACTTTAAAAAAAACGAATCCTAGAATGATTTTTGTCATCAAAGTCTCCTGACTTTTGAGTGAAAAATATAAAAAAGAATTCAAGTGAGATTGCTCATTAGACATAAGAAAATTCGGCCTCCGGAAAGAAAAAAGGAAGGAACCGATTTGTTAAATGCCACGGAAGTCGAGTGTTGAAAAACGCGACGCAACATGAAATTCCGTATGATATAATAACAGGATAAAAGGCTCTCCTTAATCGGATTTGCATGTGGAAACATTGCTCGAGCTTCGTCGCATAAAACTCAAGCTGCTCGGTGTAAAATGTTTCAGTCGGTGCTCTGCGCTCATTTCGACCATTATTCTTGCTCCAATTGAAAATTAAATCAAATAAAAGTACGTGAGAATTTCTGTTTCCTCAATCAATTTCCATTACATTACGATTTATTATAAAAAAAAAATATTTTTTATTTATTTAGAATGGAGATTTCAAGTATCAGTTCATTAGAACAATTTCGGGACTTGGTTTGGCAAACTTTTGCAAATATCTCGCTCACTTACGATCTCGTGTCAACTCAAAATATTACCAAAGGGAGCAACGACGATGCAAACTATTCTTACGAAAATCCAGCTAAATTGGGAATAATCACAGGATTGTTCATAGCCTGCTTGGCTGACGTCCGTATCGCTACACCGAAGGTTTTATTAATTTTTATTTTCCTCTCAATAATTTATTTTACACTAAACGCGACGATAAATAAAAAATCAATTCTAGACGACAAATATATATAAGAAATATTCTAACACGATCGTTATTTTGTATAATAAAAGAATGAATTTTTGACGTTTTAGTTGGATGTGAATTTGGACTTGAATGTGAAAAGCACGACCTCAACGTTTCTAAATATTGCGGCAATTGTCCTATTTGCTCCAATCGTGCTTCCGATATTGATATTATTTTTCGTGTATCGAAAAATCGTTGAACTGGCACTGAAATTGATTCTGAAGGACGAATTTATGGGCCTCTTTGAAGGAACCGACTGCGTCTGGGGATTGGAAGAGAGGACAGCTCTCTCAGTTATAAATGCCCTCGGAATTATCGAAAAGCACGAAAGAATGACGGATGAAGAATTCCTCGCGGATTTTCAGAATTTGATAGAGAAACGTCTGGTGTCGTCGAACTTTGAAAAATTAAGCTGGACCAGGGAGAGAAGATTCGGTTATTCTTATTGGAGAAAGAGTGAAAGAAAAATTAATGTCGAGGAACACGTGAGATGGATGGACGATCACGAAAAATGTGACGGTTCGTGTTACAAAATTGGTGGAAATTCGATGAATGAGATCTTGACGAATTTGAGTAATCGAGAACTTCCCCGAGGGCACTCGACGTGCTGGGAAATTCTCGTGGGAAGAGACTGTTCGAAGTCGTGCTGGAGAGATCAGGAAAAAATGAAAAATGGAGTCGTAGAACCGAAGACGGAAAGAATGAGGAGCAAATCGATGATTCCTGTTTTATTCAGGATTCATCATTGCGTCGGTGACGGCGTGGCCCTTTTGAGACTTCTGCTCGAGTCCGTGGCCGATTCGAAGGTTTTGACGACTATCGAGGAATCGAAGGAGGAAGAGAGAGAACTTCGCGTTCCTCGTCTTCGACAGAGCTTTTCCGCACCTGGTGTGGTCAATGATGATAAAGAAATGTTGTACAGCGAAGAATATTTGTTGACGGCTTGCATGCCATTCTCGACGAGTATTCCTCTTTGCACGATCGTTCACAAAATTTCGGACTATCTTGAAAAACTGTTAAGAGTCCTGGAAAATTTCATGCACCGGGATATGCGAGAAAATACGATAAAAATGATCGAAGATTCGTGGAGTCCCATCCAAATTGATGTCCTGATGGAAAAAGCGAGAACAAAGTTCTCAAATATTTTGCAAATTTCTTCCGTCGTTGCTGCTATACCGAACTGCCTGCTGCGGCAAGCTCTAAAAAGCTTGGACAACAGCGCGCTTCACGGACCTCCTCTCAGCGGTAAAAAATTTCAGTCCTGCTGGATGGAGACCGAGTTCGAGAGTCCCAATCTTCTCGCGAAAATTCGAGACATCAAAGATGCGACCGGAAGTAGATTTCCTGATGTTGTACTCGCAGCTCTGTCGGACAATCTTCATCGTTATTACTTGAAGGTAATGAGAATGAAAAAATGAATAATAAAAATAAATTTTATCATATTTTACTTCAATTAAAATGTTTGCAAAATGTTTGATTAATTTGCAAGATCGGCGAAGCAGCTCCAAAAACTATGACCGTCGTAATTCCAGCGAGGATGACGGCACCGAATAAAAAATTGACTCTGAGAAATGATTTTTCGGTCGGACTACTGACGCTTTGCTGCAGCGAGGTTAATGGTTACACGTCGAGTATTGTCACGAGCAAAGAGACGAGACTGTTCGAAAGAGTGAGCGACGTCGCAAGTGCATCCGAAAAATTGCGAGACGATCCGGATTATTTGATCAATTTTTGGGTCATGAAATGGCTGTCGGCAATACTTCCGGAATATTTTCTCAGGCCCGTACTCGAGAGTCACAGCACTCTGATTTTCAGTAATTTACCAGGACCTCAGGAGGTAACGATAAACGGTTGTAAACTGAAGAACGTGAGCTTTTGGATTCCGCATCGGGGTAAGACGGGTCTGGGCTGCGCTCTTCTGACCTACGGTGGAAAAGTTCATTTCTCGATCTCAGCTGACGCAGCATTGATAAGGACGCAATCGATGCTCGATGAAATTGTCAGAAATACGATCGAGGACATCGAAAGACTCTGGGACTCGATATCCTTGTCCTGTTTGACGACAAGAATTTAAGGAACTCGAGAGCTCGGAGACGCGAACGCCGGGGCACGCACGGAAAATTGCAAGTTTTATTTATTTGATAAGTTATCTACAAAAATATTTCGTCAATCCTCATGCCGGATTATACTTCGTTATTGGACCTTTTCGCGATATTTTAATTGCACGTCTTGTGATTTTTTTTCACAGGATTATGGTGTGCATCATCGACGCGATTTAAAATTCACTATCGTAATCTGCAAATTCGTCGATTTTTCGAGACATTTATATCGCACTTTGTATATATAAAAAAAATTATAACGAGTACTTTGTTTGCTACGATAGATCGTAAGAATCATCAAAATGTACAAAAACTACTAATTTTTAATTGTTAATACGAAATATTTCATGGAATATGAATTTTTAATAAAAGTTGGCAAAAATGACAGAGTTATTTTACAAATTTCATCGATTGATCTATAAATCCTACATTTATCTATAAATCGTCAGAAAAAATGTCAAAAAGTGAGGAAAAAAAAATGAAGAGCGCTGTATTTTTCATTCAACGTCGAATTCGTCGCCATCCTCGATTATTAGGTAAAACAGTATCGATTTGCATATTTATTTTTAAAAATCGTAAATACAGGTTGACCAAATCCAAATACTTGAATTGTAAAAAAATAACAGAGTTCACAAAATTCAACGATCATTCCGGAGGAAGATAAACGGCCAGAAGAAGATATCAAAGAGTGTGTTAAAAAACGAAAATTTGGGGTGCGATTTATTGTTTTTCATCCCCAATGTCGTATTGGTGATGTTGCTCATCGGTTTTGAGACTATTCCAACCGGTTTCGGAATGTCGGACGACTTTCCTCTAATTCTTGTCCTCTTTTTTCTGGTTGTCTCGAAAGCGCTCAAGTCCGTCGTTGGCTCTATTTCCGATTCGTCGGTGGTATCGAATGCGTGATTCTTCGATATTTCGACCAATCTTCTAGTTCTGTTCGATTATATTTTTTTTTATCTACTCCTGATTTTACAATAAACATTGTTTATACTTTTTTAAGACATCTTCATTGATTAATTACGTAGATTTGGAATTACCGTACGATATACAATTATCGCGATTAAATGAATTTTCATTGATTGATTCAAATTTCAAGGGAAATAAAATGTTTAAAATAAGTTTTCGTCAATACTTTGAACGTCCGTTTCGAGGAGAAGTTGAGTATCTTCCAAAATCCGGAGAGCTCCTCGAATCCGTCCAAATTTCCGTGTTGACGCGATGTCCAGGAAGTTCCGAGACTGGATCATTGCACGATCGACACGAGCAACTGAGCCTAGAGGCGCGAAGAATCGACGAAATTTGTGGATCGTTGTTTACTATCCTGTCAGGAGAATAATCGGTCGAGGTCGTAAATTCTTGATCAGGATCAAGCTCCACGTCAGCCTCGACTCCAGAACATTTCTCTTCGGAGAAAATGCTTCTATTTAAAAAATATATATATTTACCGAATGTTCGTTTTCTGGACAGCGCAAACATCATTTGCAGAACTTTTTTTTCTTTTTTCTCAAAAAATCTTACTTCGAATCTGGGACGACCAGTGTAATTTGTTGATTGGGCAATTGCCGATCTTGAATTATATTATTCACTGCTTTTCCAGACTCGATTATTTTCAGTGCTTGTCGAGCTTCTTCGCATCTATACAGAAAATGTGATTAACTCTCTCTCTTGCCTTAATGGTATTATCGTTGTGAAAGCGAAACCGGAAAAATCGTCGTTACGCCGATACTTTGTTGACTCAGACTCTATTTACGTAACATCATCTGGGATAGATTTATATTAATTATTGAAAATTATGCAAATTATTGAATGTGCGATGATGATGATTGATCGATTGGATCAGTGAAAAAAAAAAGATAAATCGAATATAAATTTTAACATGATAGATTTTGATTTCGCTGGACAAGTTTTCGTCAGCATCGATCCTCGATTTTTTCCTCGATTTCTGAGCGGGTGTCTCGCCAATCCCGAAAATCTGGCTCTGGGTATTCGACTGGCTCTGAAGGTCTTCGTTTCTGGTAATTTTTCACACGGTTTATCTCCAACGAGTTCCTTTGTCGGACGGGCAGATCGAGGGCTGTCACTTCTGCTGCTATTTTCTGCAGTCGCCGTTGAAACTCGCTGTGGCGAATTTTCTTTCTCAACTTCTCGACGATTCGGTGACTTTTTATTTTCGACGGTATCGTCTCGACGTTCGATTTGCGTGCTCACTGCTGGACTCTCTTTTTTGAAAAATGTCGTGAGATCCGGCTGACTGACAGCGGCTTCGCTCAAGAGCGTTTGTGGCTCGATCTTCGATTTTATCTTCTCGATTTTTTCATTTCTACCGATTATTTTCGGCGTTCTAACCTTTCCGATTCTCGCACTCATAATGCTCTCATTCGGAACTTCACTACAACTCGGTGACGATTTTTTCTCTATACTTTTTAACAAGGCAATCGATTTTTTTCCACGAATTTTGAAACTCGTCCAAAAGTCGAGTAACGTTCTCGACGTTTTACGAAAATTCTTTACAATCGCGACGCGATCCTCTCGGGGATCGTGTCTCGCCGAGAGTCTCGCTTCAGTCCGGCATCTTCGCTCGATTTTGCGCTTCCTCGTGAACGGCAACGAGGTCGCGCCACGACTGCTCCTGCTCGTCGCGATTCCGTGAAAACGTGAACGGCCTATCGCGAAATTCGTTCCTATTTGTTTACTCGAAAAAAAGAAACAGATATCTTTGACCTCTCGGACCAATTGTTACATTGACGCGCGGGTAAATAAAAAAAATATTATTCGAGACATTTTATTTATTTTTTTTTTCAGAGATCAGCGATATATTCAGGTATTATTTTCTTTTGTTTCGACACGAAAAAAGAAATCAGATTCCAATAGAATCGAGAGATTTTTTTTTAAATAGCAAAAAGTCGAATGTTTAAATAAAAAGAAATGATTTTTCCTATGAATTTTTGGTTCTGATGCTTTTCCTCTCTTGATGATGGAAGTTGTTCATCTTGATCGGAGTATCGGCCTGTGGAGCAACAGTCGAAATACGAAGCGCGATATTTTTTCATAGGCGAGAAACATCAGAGCTGCTGTCAGTACGGTTTGCAAGAGTTTTGCTTCCATTCCTTTGTACAGACCGGCCAGTCCTTGTTTTCTGTTGGCATACAAAAGAATTTTTCAAGTAAATCATTTTCTGGAAATTTTCATTTTCATTTTCAAACAGATGTTTTTCAATCGTGGACATCGAACAATGTAGTGAATGTGACGAATGCAAAAGGATAAAAAGAATGAGCAGCATTCATTTGAATACGATAAAATAAATTAGACGCTTATACATGCAAAAGGAAAAAATTCTTACTTCAATATGTACATGAGAATTTGTACAGTCCCAGCGTTTGGTGGAAGATTTGGATCCTTGTGTCCGTGCTGCAATGAAAAACGAGAATTGTTGGATTGATATTTTTATCATTAGGAATGCATATATTAATTTTATTAATATTGAATTTTTTTTGAAATTTCAAATCAAAGCGATGAAATTACCCTCAGTTTTGTTTGCACCAATTGCAAAGGATAAGTGAGCGAGGTAGCTACGGTTTTTGCGATCGCACCGATCGCGAAGAATATCCATGCCGGTGGTTGGGCTCCAGCCATGGAATTGCTTACTCTTCTCTTAATACTCTCGTAAGTCATGAATTGAATTGCGGGATTAGCTACGAGCATCAAGCTCGGCAAAGTGCCAGCCCACAAATTTTTCAAACCTTCATATTTCCAGATGTAAATTAAACCATCTGCAATAATAAAATTAAATATCTGTATTTATTTTCATTCAATTCGTGTAATTAATTGATTATAAATAATTTGTCTCCTTTTCAATCGTAGAGAATGAAGAGAAAACAAAAAAATTATGATACGAATGGACATCAAAAATATGAATTCAGTGGAGTTCCAATTTCTTATTTTAACAATACTGAAAATTATGGGACTTATAAAAAAAAATTTATGATATATTATACTGCACGTATTTTTTTATTAAAAAATTTAAAAAAATTTGCAATCATTGCGTAATGAGCCAACTCGAACTCGAAACAGATTTTTTTTTCGTTAGCTCTTCCATTAACGTCGAACGATTTGTCAACTCAGGGTCACTCCACTTATGGGGAATGCAAAGTCAGCTCTGTTAACATTTTACAATGATAGATAAATACTTGAATTCTCGAAGAGTCATCGAATTTTGCGTCATTTTCAGTCAATATGGCGCTCTCTCGTGTTTCTCATGAATTTCAGCAATGACTTCTCAAAGTATGAAAATAAAACCAATAAAAATTTGCATAAAAAAAAGTTACCAGAAAAACGGCGAGCGCGCGCACGAATGTCAGAAGATTTTTATCGATAATTTTTTACCGGCTCTATCGAAAGAAACAAGTTTGCTTCATTACTTAAATGTTCGTCAGCAAATGAAAAAGTCTCCGTGATAACTCGAAAATAATGGAGATTGTAAATTTACCTATAAGATTATCGTACTCGTTGTTATTTCTTTCGGCAACTCCGCCGATTCCTTTCATTTTCAATCTCGTATTGACGACCCATAATGGAGTTGTACTGAGAACATTTATTATTCCTGAAAAATAAGAAGAGCCAGACTGATAAAATTTCAACATTAGAATACGCGACGAGTCGTAAAATGATTTTTGCGATTGATTTTTTTACCGGCTATCGAGGCAACCAACAAATCATTCTTTGCAGTTTGATTTCTTGAGCTCCTCAGCAGCTTCAGTCCATGAAACGTGTAAAAATACACGAAATTACTGGCACAGAGACTCTGCAGAACAGGGACTATTCCTCTGTATAGTGTGATTCTGCAAAAAATGTGTAATAAATTTTATTTTATAAATAATAAGAGAGAAATGATCGCGGCCAAGTTTTTCTTCTCTCTCATGTTTGTATTGAATTATTCAAACGAACTCACGAGCCTTCCTTCGAAACGAGTTCCTTGATGGTGGTCAGGGTATTCTTTGATTGTCGGCCTTCCTCTACTGCAAAGAACAAATCACGCCGATGAAAGGAAAAAATAGAAACGAGTGTGAGAGCACCGAAGTTGCAGCAGAAAAAAAGTGCAACGTCCACTATTGTAATTAATATGGAAATAGAGAAGAACTCGAGTGTTTAATAATTCAGTAGGCAAGAGGTTCCTTCGTGCTTCATTATTTTGCACTTTTTTCCGTGTCGATCTTTCGACAACGCATAAATTAAAATTTTTATTTCTTTATTTTAATTTGGACCTCGACGGATATAAGATAAAGAAAAGAGTTAAACAAAAGGCGACGTCTGTTCTCTATTTCTTGAAGAATTTTTTTTTCTTTACAGAAGTTCAAGAGATATTATTGACATACGTTCACTGAAGCAGTCGTAAACATGCCGGAGGTTATTTTATTACGCACCAAATTTGCAAATATTCATTATACTCGCGGGTTCACTAATAAATTAATTTAATCCTAAATTGTCTTAATTTAATTTTATCGCAAGTAAAATCATGAATTCGTTTGTTCATTTATCAACGATTTACGATCTATGTGTAATCAGTTTCGTAAAACATGAATAATAAGCAATATCAATTTTGAAATGCATTATAGTCTACTGGTAAAATAATTTAACTTTTCGATCCACCGGGTTAATTGAATAAGGTTATATTTTTTGATTAAACGGGAAATGCACGCTCCGCTATCATAAACGAAAATTCGATTATCGCGCGGTCGGCGCATTGAATTACAACGCAGGTTATTTTGTTGCTTATACACAACGCGGGCTTACATTGAAGTCTGCTGCGTACGGTATCGAGAGGAAAGAAAGTTGCCATGGCGACGACACTGCCCTGAAACATTAAAACCGCCGGTCGGAAATTAATTATGTCGTGGTTTAAACGTGCATCGTCCACTCATAACGATATTTTTATCGAAAAAACTTACAGCAGCACCGGATATCGCATGTACAAGGGTCTCGTAAGTGAAAATGTTTCCTCCATTGCCTCCCGTCATTCTGACCAATTCGTCATCGACCGAGTTCAATTGTCACGCTCAGATTTTTCTTTAAACATTAGTTTTAACGCGTTTCCTACCGAACGACATTTTAACACGATACTCGGAGAAATGAGTTTCTCTTCGTTCTCCTTTCTACATTCGATTTATTCGTCAAATAGTTGAATTGAGTTGAATTGAATTGAATTTTGGTCAACGACGGTGAAACGAACCTCCGCGCGACTGATCGCCTCGACGGTCGGTCTAGGCACTGACGTGAGTATCGCTGCGAACACGCGAGTACGTTCGTGATTATATAAGTGACTAAGAATTAATGGGAGAACTGTTTGCCCCAGGAGAATGTACAAAACCACGTGGGACGATAGAATTCTTGTTGCCACACAAACGAGCCTCACGCTAACTCGCGAATCTCTGCAAATTCTTTTTCCTTTTGCTTACGTTACATTTTTTTTCTCTTTACAATTGTTTTCCGTGCTTTTAATTTTGTTGTCGATCTATGTTTGTATCTGCTTCGAATTAATTATTACATTTCAAAATTATTTTTTTGGTAAGATAAAAATTTTTCTTTCAAAAGTAATATTTTTGAAATTTAATTAATTCTTGCACTCCAGGATGTCGGCAATATAAATTCTCTTTGGTCAAATACAAATAAGCTCACGTGTTCCGAGGGAGAATAAGAGAAAATAAAGCTGCAGAGAGATAAAATGAGAGGTTGAGAGATGGCGAGGGCTTTCTTGCGCGTACAGTGAAACATGAAAGCAATTTAATATCCGACTTTACTAGTTTCATTACTGCACGCCGTCATTCGAAAACATAAACATTTTTTTAGGGCACACTATAGAGAAATTTTCCAACTTTTCATAAAACTTTTCTCGCAATAACAATTTTTCATTCTGGCTAGAAAATTGTTTAACTAAGAATGTACAGTGAATGATTGTTAAAAGTACAAAAAAATGAAGAACAGAATTTCAAAAGGAGCACGCGAACTTGTTTGTTTTTCCGTCGACCAAATATTACTTCGACACTTCGGTTGATTGTTTCTCAGCGTATTATTTTACTCGAATCCTGAGATTAGTCACTGATTCAGAAAACTCTTGCGTCTATTTATTCTTTGATAGGTGAATGAATGAGTACGTCGACGACGCCGACGATGACGTGGAAAAACATGGCGACGACGACGAACGGATTCGTCGCAAACGAAATACATTCGTGACGCCTGCGCAGGTGCAGCGCGTCACTATATATTGACTGAAGCCACAAAAAGCTTCAACCTTTCTCACGGCAATTCGGAAAACCTTTTTCGTTCACCACGTGCGCGTGCTCGTATTATCTCTATCGCGTACACATCTTAGCGCACGCTCATCGATAATATTTCACCTTTACGCATGGCCAGAAATAGACTTCATCGCGAGATGATCGATGTTTGAACAAAAAATTATCATCTTAAGAAATCAACTGACTGTTTGCATGAGATCATTTTTCAGCTCACTTTCATTTTTTGATAAAATGAAAAATAAATTTTCTACATTATCCTCTGTTTTCTATTTTTCAGAAGGAAACGGCGATACAGATAAATTTTTCATCATTCGTTTGAATTTTTATTCGTGTGCGTATGTCATAGAATAAAAATTCACATCAGCCAATTTTTTATTACTCCAATAAATAAAAATAGAAAATGTCGTTTTCCCTTTGAACAATTTCATATGACAGAACTTTTTGTATTTCAATTAAAAGTTAGTTTCGAAGTGAGATTTTTTATTTCATTAATTAAAACTATCTGAAATGCAGTGATATTGAAATTCATTAGAAGCTTCAAAGTTTCTCCGCGCCCACCTCCTTTTAAATACATTATGCTTTTGTATATACATTAAATAATATCGAGAATGGGTGGTATAGTAATTTGAGCTGCAGTTGTAGGCCAATCGGTGCACTTTTTACCATTTCGATTCGGATAAATGTGTGTATCGATAAGCGTCGTCAGGGAATCAGCCCTCTTGACATATTCTGCAGCAAAAAGGATACTTTATATATAGAGGTCCTCAACAGCTAACTCAATCTCTTTTTTCTATCATCTTTCCACTTTCGCTCTGGCTCTCTCTTTCTCTCTCCCGCTCTTTCTATCCGTATACATCTGTCCATCTCGCTATTCCATCATTTTTTTCTCATTCCCCAATCACACTGGGGGAGAATCCCGTGGGATGGGAAACGACGCGATCGACCATTCGAGTTGTTCGATAACCGAGAACTTTCGTTCACCTTGTTATCGGTTCCACTGCCAGCACTATTTGCACTCGACCGCAAAACTTTTTCGTCCCTTATATTTTCTCATTTTATCCAAACTCTTTTTTCAAGTGATGTGTTTTTTCCCCCTCAGTCCGTTTTTTCGTAACACAAAAATCGTGTCATTTTTCCGCGTCCTGGGAATTCCGGTCCATTTATTTCAAGAAAACATCGAATGATCGTCTCCATCGCATCAGAAAATCCTCTTAGAATTTTCCTCTCCCCATATTCAATGATCAAGTTCGGTGAAAATTTTTATTTCGTCTTCTTTTTTTTAGTGTTTCGACTATTCCAATAAAAGTTCAACTAATAGAAACATTAAAAAATGAGTATCCATTAATAATGTAAAAAACAATATAAAATAAATTTTGTGTACTCGCGGGCGCTTCGTTCGAAATTCCAGTATTGCGAAATTTGCTTTGCGTCTCCTATATAATTATTGAAATGCCGGGACATATTACAAGTATATACCTATGTATTTAATTGGAAAAATTGCAAGCGTAATACAAGCGTAGAATTTGCGAATTTAGATTGTAATTGGAATACAATCCGACAGTTACGAAAGAGGATGAAAGATAATAGCGTGCAGTTCTGTCCACTAAATATCGTTTCTCTCAAACGACGAAATATTGTATTGCAAATTTGTATACATATATAACGACTCTCCGTAGTACCAGAGTGTCCATATTCTGTGAGCTTCTGGATATTCAGCGTTCCAAGTGTCCACGTTTAATGGTGCAGCGTAAGACCCGAGTTGATTCTCTTTGTAATTTGGACGCGAGCAAGTCCGGGGTCTGCTATACATGTATTTGAGCAACAATCGCATCTGCACCTCGCGCTTTCTCGACTCACGTAATCTCTGAAAGCAAACAGATTAACGCTTAGATCGTCCTTGTCGTCATAACCCGAGGCAGTTTCCAGATTGCTCGAATGTCCAGGACCAGCGTGGACCATTCGCACGTATATATATGCAATGGTTCCCGGAAGAGGATAAGGGACGACTGTGGAGATTGTTAAGACACGCGCACCACCTGCTGCTCGCCCTTCCAACTTTTGACTATATAAGACCAAGTTTGACCAAGTTACGATCTCTCACACTCATGCGAGCGTAAAATACGCCAGCCAATCCGTTTACTACGTAATATTAGTCGATTAACGATATCAAGGAAATCATCGTCGTCCAACTGGGACGCCAAAGTATAATACCTCGGAGGAAAACTTGAAAAAGTTTCGTTCAGTGGTTGAGAGAGTGCCCATATAATGCTTCAGGATTATAGTTGAAATAGATTTCGCGAGTGTTTCGAAGATTTGTTCAATTTGTCAGGAAATTTGAAATATTTCATTCGATGAGGATTGACGAAAATTGTTTTTATTTGCTATTGAAGGAATAAGATATGTTATTCTGAAATCTTTTCAATCGGTTTTTGATAGCTTCATTTCGACAGGATCTTCGAGTGTTATACAAATCGATTGTGGAGAAAATTGCTTCAAATCTCGCCGTAACTCACATATATTTACATACCATATACATACACACCGATATTTTCTATTGAATTCTCAAATGCCACGAAAATTTTCAATAATTCGGTGTAAATAAATTTAAATGGAAATCGTATTCACGTAAAACTTCAATTGTCGCAATGACGAAAGTTACTTGTCAAACATATCATTGAACTCTAAAGCTATACGCATGCATGGGATATGGCTTGTGTCGATCCTTCAAAAGCGATTGCTTGCTTCTCGCGGAGTGAGAGTAAAAAGCAATGAAAACGAGAATTAATTAAATACTTTTGCCTCTTGGAACGGAAGCTTGCACGCTTCCGATAACGTTTATTTCGCAACTGCGGAGATCTCGAGTACCGATATAATTCGGTATACATACAGGAGTGATGAAAAACGCCTCAATAAGCCGATAAACCAGAAAAAAATTGGTTTTTCGTTCGCGGAATAAAAAACTCATATCTTCCGAAAAAAAACCTTCACACGTTCATTCGGTACGTGACAGAATTTTCTATAATTTCCTAAATTTCCTTGAAAGCAAGTCTCAAGAATAAATAAATTCACCTAATCTAACTGAAATGCTCAAAGAGAAGAATTCATGGTTTTCCAAGTTGGCTAATCCGTCGTTGAAAGTTTGTGGGACGCCGCTGGAGAGCAAAGTGCAGGTTGAGCAGACTTTACTTAATCCGAAAGAAACGAAAAATAAAAAAAAATAGAGATAATTATTTATTGCTCGGTATTTTTAATTAGTTACACTTTGGACGGTGTATAATTTAGTCGGATACGCTCTGCTCTGTGATATGGGAACATAATATTTTATCTCGGGTCTAGTTACAATTAACGCTTCTTCTTTTTCCTATAAAATTTATGATTAAATTTTTATGGAATGTGTACCAACCTTTCAAGTTCTTAGATTACGTTTTTTTTTCATTTTTTTCATAGCACAAAAGTGTCGACAAAAATATTTAAAAAATATTGATTGAAGAGATGCGACAAAATCTAGTTTGTAAGACCCCAAGCAAAGCCTCATTCTACTTGATGAAAATCTATATAGACGCGAAAAAGTATTGGTGTTGATGCCGACTCATTTTTTTTCATCAGGAATCCCTCAAGTCTAGAAAAATGTCCAACACGTACTCCCTCGGTCCCCGTCGTGCGCGGGCGTCGAAATGAAACAGAAAAGAATACACTTTTCATTTTATGTTACTTTTTTGGTGGCGGAATTAATACGTTGACGGTTATAATACGAGAATGACGATGATGAATCGAAAAGAAGAATGATTAAGGAATCAAGAAAAGAGCCACAAAAAATGATAAATAAACACTTACAAATCGTTATGATGGAAAAATGTTTATTATCGTCGTTTAATTTGCTCGAAGGTTCATTAAGAAATGTTTACATTAATTTGCTGGGGATCGTCGAGTCCGGTTGTGCGTTCCTATACATAAATTTATAATATCCTCGTAATAACCATTTTGAGAAACCCTTCTTCTTTCTTACGCGACGTTTCAATTTTCTTAAACAACAGCGAAGTTTAGCGAATCATCCTTCGGCGTTCTCCACACAACATACATTGTATACTGTATATATTTTTCATTCACTTAAAATTTTTTTTTAAAACGTTTTTCAACCAATTTTTTTTGTTCTTATCTACAATTGTAGTTAATATTTACACGTATACGGTAATTGGTTCAATCGTTTGTCGAAGCACACGATAATCGTTATTAGTTATTATTCGCTATTGAAAAAGAGCGGAGAAAAAAAAATTGTCCAAATTCTATGTTCGAAATTTTTTTTAGATTTTACTATTTAATTACAGATTAAAATAAAATTTACCCACGAGGCTCGAAGTTGGCATATTTTTCTTCTCGTTAACCCGATTACTGCGCAGTCACGTTTCATATCGTCTTTTTCATTTTTCTCTCTGTCTCTTTCTTTCATCTTTTATGAGCTCTCGTTGCAATAACGCGAGTGTGTTTGCCGATACTCGAGACCGTTGTTCAGTCTTCCTCGAGCGTTGTTCATGAAAAAAAAACTTCAATTCATTAAATCTTTTTCCATCGAAATTAATTAATTTTCGGCACAATTTTTTGTTTCCTTTTCACTATTGTTCCTTTTTTTCGCTTCATCCCTCACTTATGGAACATTTTTCCTCGTTTCTGTTTTCCTTCCACTTTTTTGAAATTTTTACATTTTTTTGAGACTTCATATTTTTACATTTTTTCTTTTCGATCTGAATATATATGTATGTATATTAGTTTTGCAATTTCTCGTCGTGAGAGAAAGATGCATTTTTTTTCGTTACTACATTTTGGTGATTTATTAAAGAATTCATTTAGAGGGAAACAATGCGTGATCGTCGGTTTAGAAAAATCTCGTAACATTCTTTTATATTACGCAATAACTCTTATATTTATATAGTTTTGTGTATTCTCTCGTTTTGTATATATAGACTTGTCTTTTCTCCTCTTTTCTCTTTTTTTCGCTCTTCCCTTTCTTTTTTATCACTGAATCGAGCAGGTTTTTCCACTTTCTGTGGAACGTAACGTTATCCTCGAACCCGGCGTGTTGTTCTCGTTCCCAGCAGCCAAGGAACAAGTTTTGGTCCTCATTATCATCAAATCGGTTCTTATGCTCGGGCGTCTCACGTTCGGTGCGACCACGCCGCAAGCGTCGCTCAATCGACGCTTTATACTGAGGGTCGCTTTGTGCTTTGGCTGAGAAAAAGTTTTAAAAATATTCAATTTGATATTAAAACGATATCAATGATAAAATATGTCAAAAATGTGTTATTTTTGGAGATTTTTCCAACGAAAATTATTTTCAATTATTTCGTGTGAATAATAATAGGAAAAATTTAATTGAAGCTTCAGACGCACTTGTAAAATAGAACTTTTTATTTTATTTTTATGTATATATATATACATATTTACCTGGGATGGTGGTAACATCGTCGGCGAGCCAAAAGTCAGTGGAACCTTACGATGTTGACTCGGTGCCATTTCCAATGGCAAACCGGCCACTACGAACAGCTGAGAAAACAATTCGTCAACGTGATAATTTTGCTTCGCCGATACTTCGACGAAGATGCAACAGTCGTCCTGTGAATTGCAATATTTCTCAGCCTCCTCGACAGTCACTGTCCTAAACGTAATGAGGGGAAAGAATGAAAGATGGACAAAAATTAAAAAATTATTAAAATTCTTTAATAAAAATCAGAATTTTTAAAAATAAATAAATAAAGAAATAAAAACAAAAAGAATTGATTCATCGATATTAACTTATCAGAAAACTCTTCTTGCAATAAATTTTGGAATATGATTTAGTCAATTAGCAAAGAAAAATGTAATTCAAGAAATTTACCTAATAACAAAATGAAAATGATTTTTAAATATGTACAACGCACTTTGTCTCACGATCACATTTGTTTCCAACGATGACCATTGGCACTTTCAAGTTGTGATGACTCTTCCGACCCTTGCCCTGTGTAGCACTCACCTTCGACTCGAGGATCGCTTCTCTTAATCTTATAGTTTCTTCGAACGATTCTCGGCAATCCATGCTGAATACCAGCACGAACAAATCACCTGTCACCAACAAATAAGGACAATAATGATCAATTAATTCATGAAATAATTATTCAAATCTTTACTTGTTCTTATTGTCTTGTACACTTATATACCCCATGAATGCATGTGAGAAAAAAAATAAACAAAAACGCTAAAAAATGTTTATTATCCGTTATATATGTATAATAATTTCTTCTTTAAATCTACTTCTGAAGATTTATCGTACACACGCGAAGTATTGCTAAATTACTTTGTCGCGTTTGCATATTTTTATGGATTAAAATCATGCGTGACACGAGTGTTTTTCATTCCACACGATTTGCTTGGAGCAGAAAGAACTCCTTGTCGCATAAATTTATCATATGAGTAATAGATAAAAATAATGTATTAAAATATACGCATGAAACGATGGAATATACCTTGGATTTGTGTACATTTTTGTTAAATCCTGAAAACTATATGTACAGCCAGGGATAACAATTGAATTCCGTGAATGTGTAAATGCTCGCTCTCGGAAAGATCCGAAGTCGTAAAATCCCTCGATCTTTTTCGGATGTACCCGCACGCGGTTATACGAGAGCGAATTCGTTCATTTTAAACCTATACATACTATGTGTTAAATATACATGAATATTTATACGCAAGCGAATTTACTTCCGGCTTGAGTTCGCCGAGTGAGCGTTCACTGAGCGCTTTACTCGGAAGTTTGCTCTCGTTCCGATGTGCGAGCGACTGCACGCTCGCGAGCATGTGTGCAAGTCATTTTGTCACTCGCGTCTATCGTGTATTACTGGAATGAAATATCACTTCCCCCTCCGATAAATCAACGAACAACAAACGCCCGTCTTTTACTGCTGATGTCCTGCAAAATGTATATCGATGAAAGAAAGTGTAATAATTATTATAATTACACAACTATAAAATTGTACTCTAATTACGAAATAATGAATATTTCTAAACTCCGCGTGTGTAAAAGGAAATTATAAAATATGGTGAATCCGTGTATTTTTTGTGTAACAAAATTGTATGATAAATAGTTAAAATATGTATTGAAATTATGGAAATGAGCTCCATTTAAGACGGTTGAATGCAGAAAAATAAGCAACCGCACACAGAAAAAAATGTGTATAATTGCGGTGACAAAAATTCGAACGATATGAATTCGTTGCTGTTAACATGCATAATTTTTGCTTTATATGCAAATTTGCTACAGGCTGCATGAAAGTTTCGTTAAAGAGTATTCCGCATCCGAAATATGAAAAGAATGTCGCATTGTCTAAATACGAATGATATCTGAATGTACTTATAAATTCTAATTTACTGTTTAAAATACTGTTCTTATTTGACCATCATAATATGGATCAGGCAGTGAATTTATGCAATGTTTATATAACAAAAAATAAACGTATAGTGTGCGTATGCGTTCAGCCAATACGTATACATATATGTATATGGGCCATTATAACTTGTATTGTGTTATAATAACTTGTTGTGCAGAATATATAAGGCTAATTAAGATCACACACGCGATGTGCTCGCTTTGACAGTCGAGAAACAACTGAAGCTCCGATTGACCATCAGTTGAGCATCAGTTTTGTACACATGTATGTAGAGGAAGGGGGGGGGGGGGCAAAATGGGCTCCTTAAAGAAAAATTGTTAGAATCCTTACTTGTAGTGTAGTGAACTGGTTTTAGTCTCTTATATTTTGATTATTTCGTTTCTACAAAAGAAATTGTTTTTAAAGAAAAAATGTAATAAATAATGCTGTTGAACTCATTAAAAACACAATTTTACTAGCACGTTTGGCGCAAAAATATTTGTTGGTTTTCAAAGTCTCGACAGCCTATTTTACGTCCTAAACACTTTGAGTATTAAAAATTTTGAGGGCCCATTTTGTCCCCAATAATTTATGGATATCTATTGAAATTTTGGCAGAACAAAATCTCTGCTCATAATTTGTCTACTCGATATTTTTATTCAGATATTGTTTTTTAGTATTTTTGAGTAGACAAATTTTGGGCAGAGATGTTGTTCTGCCGAATTTTTTGGGAGCAGATTTTACCCTAAAAAAATTATAGATATTGAAATTTTGAGGGGGGCCCATTTTGCCCCCAGGAGCCCATTTTCCCCCCTTCCCCTATACATAACATATGTATACATATTTAGTAACCATGGCTGAGAATGATGAGTGTGTTTTGAGTGTGCTACGGTGATTATATCAAGCGACGCCTCGAATATTTCCTTTCTCATTTTGTCAGTAAAAATTATCGTATCCGATCAGACAGCGGGTCATCGAATATACATACAACCGTTATCTTCTGAATTATTTATTTTTATGAATGCAATTTTTTGAATGCCCTATGCAGCGTTTTATCACTTCCTGCGAATACACATATGTTGTATATTAAAAATTACAGCGCTCCTAAAAAAAATAGTAATAATAAAATTAATATGTGCAGTTACTCGACGGTAGAAGATTGCAATTTCTGTGGATGACAGGTATTGACGAAATGAAATTTCAAAGTTGCGCTCGAATGAGATATATGATCCGCGTGCTCTGAAGAATTGAGCGTAAATGCGCGCGTATAGCGGAAATGAGAAATGTGAGTTGTTTCCATTTTCGTACAAATAGTGCCAAAACTCGTCATGAGACTCGATTAAGAGAGATACATATAGCGCGCATGCTCATCAGCTGTTAGCCAAATCGAATAAAATAATTCTCTAAAAGAATAGAATAAAAATATTCTCCGGATTATTCATCAGGTGTTGGATTTGCGATAGGTACAGAAATACCGATACGTCGATATTACGGGCTTGCCAATTTTACGATAAAATAAACCTGATATTGCAAAGATATATATTCGACATGAATTGATGATTAAAGTATAGAATATTAAGGTGGTTCGGAAAGAAAACGGGAAATCAAATTCATAACTAATAGGCTTTCCGAATTTTTGATAAATCTTTCAAAAAGCATCGAAATCATATTACAAAAATATATTTCTATTTTAAACCGACAGTCGTAGGCCCGTGGTCGATGTGGAGTTTCGGCGGTCCCACAAGTTAAGCTGCGTTAGGCGCTGCCAATACTTGGATGGGTGACCGCTTAACTTTCGTATATATGATGATTTTTAGTTATATCATCAAACGTCTAAATTTTGGGAATTCTTTAATTTCCGGTGAAATTTTTATGAGCTGCATAAGGGTATGTTCATGTATTTTTGTGAAACTTTAAACGCTCATATCTTAAAAACGGTACATTGAAACTTCTTTGTTTGTTTTAATCGATTCGTTTGATATCTAAAGACACGGTAGTGTCTTGACGCCAAGTAATTACAGTGTCGTAAATCTCAAACCCCAAGGAGGTTAAACGTAACTGGATTTTTTCGTTGTTTCTTCCGAACCACCTTGATCGATATTAATAACCTGCTTTTGTTCAGAGAATAAAAGTTACAAATGCGTACTATGAAATTTGTAAATAAATATAATTATGATGTAATTACGGAGAGGCGTTAAAAAATTATCAAGTGTAGAGGGCTACACTATATACGAATTGCGTGATTGAAGGAAAAAGAGGTCTTGAAAACTCAATGGTCTTATTAGAAAAAGCAGAGAAGAGGGGACGAAATTTTCAGATTTTTCTTAAGATTCAGAAAGAGAGTCGTCAGACTGGCGCAAGGGCTGGTATTTTCCTAAATTGTCTTTTTTACGAGTATTTACGATCCCGAGTGAATATCTTTTTCCACCTTGCCGAGCCAGGATCTACAGTATGTATAAGTCTTCGCACTGCCCGTTTATATACATATATACATATTTATACACTATATACAGAATACGAGCTTTACGATTCGGGACACGGGCAAGCTCCTGAACAAGATCGTAAAAAAGTTTTCATCTTTGAAACTCGTTGATGTCTCTGTTTATGGGTAAACCCCACAGGACATATACTTTAAACACATTTCTCCTCATTATATGCAAATAATTAAAGTATATAAAACGAGCTTTTGTCCCCTTTTATCCAAAAAATTCAAGAATTCGCAAAAACGTTTACGTCCGCAGATTTATTATTTATCTCATATATCACGCTTGGATATACCGTGTACATACAATACAGCTTTTCCTTTCATTTATTCTCTACTATAGGTACGATCGCACTCAATTTCTTAACTTTTGTTGCGACGAATTCTACATTATTAATCATAGCCGAAAGGGCCCTTTCTTCGCGGACGTGTCAAGAAAAAAAAATCTAATTTAGGAGAAAGAGTGCGGAAAACCCTCGGAACCGACCCTCGACGTTCACTGATCTGTGTAAGGCCTCGGACGTTTTTTCTCCCCTTTCCTTTTTCCCTAAATTTCGAACGGTGTGTATGGGTATAAAGAGAGAGAAAGAGAGCGAAAAAAAGGATGGAAAAGGCCGGCCGGTCGTCAAATAAATAGTCCCAGTCCCTCGTAACGTCACTCTTCCGGATTCCAATACTGATGCCCTCTATACAGATTACCCACTTCCTTCGAGAGTATCACCCCTCATATATGCCTAGCTTCTGTACCCTTGAATTCAACAAATTTCACCGGAAAACGACGTGTTATTTTTTCCCCCGTTTGGATGAAAAAAGGAAAGTGCACGCGCGTAATTTCGAATTTGTCTCAATAAAAGCGCCGATCGTAATAAATTCTGGCGAAAGTAGAGCAAATAAAAACAAGACATTCGCATTCGTTGAAATGAAAATAATTGCAATAATAAAATTCATCGGAATATCAAAGTACACGACGTAATTGAAACTTCCAGATTATTCCATAAAATGCCAGAAGTGATTCTAAAGTTGAATGTCAAAGAAATTATTCACGTTATTTCTTATCGAAATCAAATCGGGTATAATATAATAAAAGCTCGAAACAAGAAAAATTATTCGCGTGCAGAATTTCACGATCTAATACACATGTAGTACGCGTGTTTCGGATTACAATGCACTTTTGTTTCAACCCATTCTTACTGATCGTCCTTATTTTATTGCTATTATTCTCGAGCGTGTCAGTGGCGTCAGTTCATATCAGATGATGAAAATTCACGCGTGGTCGAGTCGCTGGATTATATCATTGAAATGCGTCTTTGAGCTTAAAAGTCGGAGACTTGTTGCCGCACACGTATTCGCACACATCACTGAAATTGTATTTGCTTGCCTATTATAACGATGGTTTTGCAAATATACAGGACGGGGAGGGGGCATTGTGCGCGCCTTTACGAATGTTTCTCGCATCAAAGAAAGCCATCGCTTTGGGGGTGCATATTGTTTCCGAATCGGGGTCAGAAGATAAAGAAAATAACCGTCCTCTCTCCTGCGGATGGGTATATAAACCTGCAAGCGCGAGAAAAGCGAGCAGAGCGGCGACCGCTCTTACCTCGCTCTCGCGGCGCAATTTCTCGTGAATTCGCGCGGTTAAAATAACACGCTGAAATCTCGAATACCACTTTATTTCAATCTTTCTCGACCTCAAAAAGTCATGCCCGACAGGAAAAAATAAGGACTTCAAAAGTATTTTCCTTTCCTTACCAGAGAGAATTACTCACATTTTTATGAAATGAAGTTCTTCTCAGAAAGTTTGAGAGCTCGGAAGAAAAATTCTAAAAAGCTTGCTTCTTATTTTGACGAAATAAATTAGTTCAAAGAGTCTGTCACCTGTCTTTTATTATATTTCATAGTAAAAATATTTGCTGAAATAAATCTGACAGAGTTAATATCACGATGATGTTCGTTGAAAAAAGAACAAAATGAAATCTCAAAGAGAGTCGAAACTTGGTGGATATTCTAGATTAGAACTTTATTAGAATTATTTACCGGTCTTCAACTTATGTTTCTCTTCGGCGCATCCGCTTTCGCGGATATTTGAATCCAAACTGACTTGTATAACTCGAGAGTTGTACAAGTTTATTGTACGTGTTTTACTTATCAGAATTAGATTAATGTGCACGCGTACTGAAACTGTATACTTGTTTGAACGACAGTTAATTTTCCTCCTTGATGAACAAAATTTTCATTAATTCTTGACAAAGAGAGTAGATATTATTGTTTCTTTGCTCTTCCGTCAGTCTCTAATGAAAATAACTGATGCTGAGGAAGCTTTAAACGGAACATGGCATAAAATATTAATTTATCAAAGTATAAAAGAAATTCGCGAATGAAATGACATTATGTCAAAATTTAACATCTTACACACATATTAATTACGTAATGGATTACTGATTTAAAGAATTCGTTCCTAACGAAAAACGAATAAAACGCGATTGAAAGTTCCATTGTCATTTTTTCCTCTCGAAATTTATACCAAAATTTGACATTTTCGCAAAACTTAAGGAAACTTATTGGAGAAAAGCTATGTCGAGTGAGGAGGAGTGTTACGATAATAATGTATATTATGTGGTGAAAGTGCGAAGGAAAATAAGGCATAAATCGATATTTTCAGTGGACGGCGAGAGCGAGATATTTCTTGCAGGAATAAAGAGAGTATCCCTATACGTATATTGATCGGAAAATCCCTCGACACTAACACTCGGTCTCTACTTGTTGAGTGTCTCTCGAGTTTAACACCCTAACGTGTATCTTTTTTCTCGTCCCGGAGCTCTCGGGACGAGAACATCGGGTCAAATTTCGTTCCGTATTCCGAGGTCGATAGGTCGCCGATAGCAAAATCAAAAGATTTGTCAGCGATGGTCCAAGAGACCAACGATGCATGCTGAATAAATCATGCCAATCTCTCGCAGATACATCCATTTGTAAAATAATAATGGTAACGGCAATCGTACACGATATCGAAGCCGATACACGAGCCACGGAATCACAAATTAGTGACATAAATAAATTGGTCATTTTATCAAATAGTGATAGCGCTCGACGATTTGTAAAATAAGGTAATATGCCCATTTGCTTCGGATGATAAAGAAAATAAAGTCAAATTTGATAAATCTTTACGCGAATCTCTGCCTTTTTATACATTTGCATATTATAGGGTTTGAATAAAATTCCTTATTTTTAACAAACTTTTTTTCTTAAAACGAGACTTTAGTTCCGTATATCGATCGCGATGTTAAACTATTCACCCTTAAAACTTGAAGTCAAGTTTCCTGCCAAGTTTCCGTATTCCGGCGTTGAGTTTTAGACGGTCTCGCAACACCGCTGGGCAATGAGCGTTAACCGGGGAATGCCGGAAATGCTCCGCGCGCTTCAGGACCGGAAGAGCCATCTTTCGCATTCGTCGCCCGGAGATATACATCAATATATATACACATATACGCAATTAGTGTGGCGTTAAAAATTCAATCTGTGCTTGTATATCCATTATTCGGACAAGCTCTATTATATTGGTATATTTATTTTCGAATAAAAAACAAACGATGAAAGCAATTAATATGTATAGAGGTTCGACCAACGCGAGGAAGAAATTTGTATCGAAAATTTACTTTCATAAAAATAATTTGACCTATACAGTTTTAGAAATTCGATGTACATTTTGATCTTCATTTATTTCTTTTCGTATTGTACATTGCATAAAATGAATACGATGCTCGTCGTGTTTTTTAATAAAACGCGGAGAAAAAAGGGAAAAGCTCATTCAATGGTGTCGCGATAAAAAGCGAGACTGAAACGGCGGAACCACGCGCAGTTACATTCAACCGCAATATATGTATATACACACGAGTAAAGAAAAACAACTCATCCCAGGAGATTTCTTATGATTATGAGAATCTACTCTCTCTGACCTCCTTATCGTGTTCTTCATCTGCCCCCACTGCTTCGGACTAAATTATTTCTTCAACCCAATCGTCCGTGACGAGATGGAAAGCGCATCTTCACGGAGTCAAATTGCTTTAGAGAATTCACACCTCCATATTTCGCTTTTCTATCATTTTTTTCCATTAAAAAATTCTTCACATATTCGAGTTTTTTCATGAAGAAAAAATTCATCCGTTTGAGTGGATTTTTAAGAAATTCAAATATATCTCTTGAGATATTGCTCGAAAAATTAGAGATGGAAAATAAAAGAAATTATCGCGCATATAAAAAGCTTAATAAATCAATAAACGATAAGAATTGAAGAAAAAAATTAGAAACACCTGAATTTAAGCTGAACTCTTATTTACTCACCGGTTAGGAAGGACAGACGTCTCATGGCAGGAAAAGGATGATTTCCACTTGTATCCAACAGATCGAGCTGATGTACCTCGCCTCTAATTCTGTACAATTTACGATGAAAATCCTCGATCGTCGGTGTGTAACTTTCCTCAAATTTGTTGGAGAGGAATCTGCGAAATCAATAATTCAATAATGTGTGAAGTCATTTAAAATTCTGTTTAAAAGTAGAAAAAAGTCGTAACACTTAATTATAAAAGATGAATTGACTTATTCGGATTAGCGTATTGCACTGCTTTTTGCATACAAAGAAGCGGACAATGATGTGTTAGTGTTGTGCCGAAAAATATGCAAATGCAAGTAGTGCGCAAAGCACATGAGCGTGGACATTTTGGTGTGAGCTAGACAGAGCCGATAATAAGAAAAGACTTTTGGTTTAAGAATATGCGCGAGAAAGTCGAGAAAGTTATAAACAATTGTGTGGATTGCATTATGGCGGAAAGGAAGCAAGAGGGACTGCTCAATACGATCTATAAAGGCGACATCCCTTTGGATACGTATCACGTCAATCACGTAGGTCCGATGACGTCGACGAAGAAAAGATATCAACACCTCTTTATGGTCGTGGACCCCTTTACAAAGTTTGTGTGGATATACCCCACGAAATCGACGGACGCCGCCGAGGTGACAGACGGCCTTCAAAAACAATCGGCAATATTCGGTAACCCGCGGAGAATAATTTCAGACCGGGGAACGACGTTTACTTCACACGCATTCAAAGAATATTGTGAATCCGAAAAAATCGAGCATTCGTTAATCACGACGGGAGTTCCGAGGGGGAACGGACAAGAAGTAGAAAGGATTAACAGAACGTTAATCCCCCTTTTGACAAAATTAGCAGCGCCGGTGCCTAAAAACTGGTACAAATACACCGACATAGCGCAACGATATCTGAACGCCGCAGTGAGCCGGAGTACGGAAAAAACTCCCTTCCAACTTCTGACCGGTATTCACATGCGACTCAAGGAAGACCCACGGATAAAAGAATTGATAGAGCAGGAGTGGATCTCTCAGTTCGTGGAAGATATAGGGACGAATTGCGCAAGCATGCGAAGGAGGCGTTGATGAAAACGCAAGAAAGCAACAAGCGAGGATATAACAAGAAAAGGAAGACGGCAAAATGTTATAAAGAAGGAGAGTTAGTTGCCATCAAACGAACGCAATTTGGGCCGGTGCTCAAACTTCGAGGAAAATTTTTGGAACCCTATAAAGTGGTGCGCGTTATGCGAAACGATCGCTATAGTGTCGAAAAAATTGGCGAGCATGGTGGCCCGCGCCAGACCTCAACATCGGCCGACCATATGAAGCATTGGAAACCGAATTACGACGACGACGATTCCGATGACAACAGCGAGGACGAACACATCGGAGGTCAGATGTAAGCGCAGGATGGCTGAATGTAGCAGCGAAAAAAATAAGAGTATAGGACTTTTTTTTGTATACGTAGGATTAGAGGTTTACCGTTATTTTTAAGAATGCAGCGGAAAATAATAAAGGACGACAGCGGGGAAAACCGAGCGAAGACAGACACAGAGCGATTGTGAATTTTTATGAGCGACTCTCGATTTTCCTCGACGCGACGACATATAGTTGTTAAAAAGAAAAGGATGCGAAATAAGTGCGAGCGGTGGGGAATGTTCGCCCTGGGCAATATTATAGCGACCCTTTTCCGAAAAAACAACGAGAGTTGTCTTGAGCGTCAAACCGAGCGGATGGAAGAATATTTTGTATTTCTTTATTTCCAATATAATTACTATTTTTTTCATATTAAAAGAAAGTCAAGTTACTTGCAACCTCCCGTAACAAAAATACCGATCCTTACCATTTATATTTCACTACATTAATAATGTGAATGAGCGAATCCGCGAGGGTTGCGAGTTGAGCTTGCGTTTTTATAATTGATGTTCGTCAGAGCTGTTGAGTCGTGTACTCTGCGTAACGAAAAAAATATACATAGTATACATGTATATCTATAGAATAGAGTTTGCAGCCCCGGAAGCTCAAGGCAGGGAGCAGTGACCCGATGCTGGGGTCTAGAGCGAAAGGGGACGAGGTCGAGTTTAACTGCAAAAAATCCGACGAATCTACGTACATACATATGTATACACATAGTAAAAATATATGTATATTTTTACGAGGATCACCAGGCTCTGGTAATCGGGAATTTTCAACATGTTCATCCCTCGCGAATTTCGGGAAAAACGAAAAAAAAATTCTTCCCTCGTTTGTTCTCGTCTCTTCTCTTGTTTCCCAAGTATAGGAAACGATTTTTTGCTTTCGTAAAAGAGTTCTCATTGTTCTTTCCCTTTTTTTATTTTTCTTCTTTCTTTTTGCGAGTTTCTTCCAACTATCGCGGCGCTACTCGGGGATTCTGAAAATCTTGGTAAGTCCTTGCCCGCTGGGGTATTCGTTGAAATGTGCTCGCGCCGGATACGAACTTGTCGTTCAAGTACGGAGTTGAAATCCCACTCGCGGAATTTGACCCGACGAATAATCTTCGGAGCTTTTTCCCTCTCCGTTATTTTCCTCGCGATTAATTGTGTTTCGTAAAGTTTTTCAGGTCGATCAGATGCGAGGGAACGGCCCGCTATTGTTTCTACAGTAACGATTTATTGCATCGTCATCAATTTATCATTTATCATCTTTGATGGCGATGCTGAAAGGTTCTCCTTTAATTAATTAATAATGACGAACGTAACATGGCGAAATCGCATAATAGCCTTGTCGATTTTGTGGTTGACAGGGTGATTGTCATCATGATTTACATCGGCTTGCATAAACAGAGCACAGGGTGCGCATTTAAATACAAAAGAGGTGAATGTGCATGAGCTCTGCAAGTGTTTGCATTGTGACTCGATACGTGTATGCATTCGATGAATCCCGGATGGTGAAACCACACAGGGGCAAATTGTACATAACGGAATGACTAAACGAGACAATTTCCATTTAAACAATTCAAAAAATTGAAAATTAAATAAAAATTGAGGTTTCAAAATTTTCAGTTTTCTCATTAAAAAATTAATCTAAATGGGGAAATAAACGTATGTATGTCATCTGCGTGAAACTGTCAATTGCTGGGCTCCAAATGGAATTCTCATAAAGTTATCCTGCGATGATGTAAGGATGCATGATTCAAATCTGAAGAGTACACACCAGCTAAGTGAATTTGATTTGGATCGACAGAGTCTACAACAGTAAATGTTCACATTAGTGGAATACTCCCTGAAGTAAACCTCAACGTATATCTACTCTTCTCTGCGACAGATTAATTTATTTCATCTTATATGTATATTATAGGAAATAATGAAATTAATGTAATCTCATCATTTGAGCTTACGATGGAAAAGTAAATCAGCAGACTTTCTTATGATAGTGCTTTGAACACTGATAAGAATATGATCTTGGATTAATTTGTAAAACCTAAATTTAGATCTGTTACATTCTTATCTGAGAGCGTTACATTTTAGCAGGTTTTGTTTAGGGCCTAACCGCAAAAGTGGTTCCGAATCGCACACACTAAAAAACTACGAAACACCTATAATGTATATAATATACAATATATATACGTAAAGGAGTGTCAATTGATATTTCCATTTCACGCGATTTTAACAGCCCTTCAATGGGGATAACTGCAAACCGTGATGCATCGGTGGAACTGGGAAGGCAGTTCGTTGATATCGCGCTTCCTCTCGACGTTAATACAAAATAAATGTCTCTTTCGCATCGTGAGCATAAACACGTATTTTATTACGTATACACGTTTGGACGTTGAGACGTGTGTGTGTTTTGCCGAGCTCTCGCGTTGTTGCCCGTCTCGAAATGGAAATCATAAAGCGGGTGGCGAAACTGTGCGCAGATCGAGAGACTGAAACAATGACGTCAAACGCAGAATGCAAACGAAGTTACAGGTCGATGGACAAGTTATATACGTGTGTTTTCCTCTTTGCTCCATCGAATCTCCCGATCCCAGACTACGCTCTCTTTCTTCTTTCTCCCGCTGATGTGTTTTTCTCCGTTCAACAATCGATACAACTGTACGCTTACAAAGGAAAGGATTTTTCTTTTTGTGCCCCGCTCGAAAGCGATACCACGGAATTCTGCCAATAATATATTGTGTGCTCTGATCCAATAACTTTTTATTCTGTTTTCGCGCTCGTTTCGAGAAAGCGATTCCTCGCGCTGTTTTTTTATCGCCTCGCTGCAGCTGCGAAAACTCCCTGCCAATTTCGGTGTTTGATTGCAACAGATAAACGACCACAAAAATTTCTATTCTTATGTGGATTGGTAAAAATAAGTGCCCGCCATTGAAGAGCTTGAACAAATGCTCTCTATATCTGTTGCAATTTTTCTTGTACCGTCGATGAAAAATTGCGCTCGCGCACAGACGTAAATTGACAAAAAATGATATCCTTTTGTTTCGAGTTCGGTTTGTATCTACTATCGATTCGGCAATGAGTTAAACAATGCAAGTATTTTTTGAAGCAAACGAGTATTCGAGCTTCGCAGCCCTCGCTTCGCGGGGGGAATAAAATGCGAAAAAGGAAGCAGCGAAAATAAAAGAAAAATAACTCAGCGGTCAGTATAAAGCCAGACATTCATGCCGGTTCGCGGTCCATTGATCCGTGCATTTGAGGTTCACCGGTACGAATTTCAAATATAACAGTGAACGAGAGTGACTAAGGGTAAGCTCCGAGGGAGGTCTTTTCAACGGATTTCTAACTATATATCTACTTATGTATACACAAGAATCCGAGCAACAGGGTCGTATCGACACGCTGGGGATGAAGTAGACGACGCGGAATGAATTTTACATCTACATGGTAGATATATACAATACACATTTATATACATTTTAAACCTATGTATGCTGTATGCTTGTATACACTGTATATCTATATGTATTTGTACATATATGTATAATCTCGTGATATACATCATCGAGGCTCGGGCAAGAAATGTGTGCGCTCCGAGATCGAAATTAGACGTTGCAACGATGAGTTAGAGGAAAAAGAATATTCAGCATGAGCTATATAACCAAAATGCATCTGCATGCATGCGTCGGACGTAGAGCGGGTTTTACTACTGTGAGATATTCACATTTTGTTCGGACCTCAATGTATGAGCGTTAAGAATTATAAATAACACACCTCTTGCCGAGCTGGAAATAATACATAATATCCACGAGAATTGTGCATATAAATTTGATTTGCAAATGAAGAAAATATTTCAAATTATTACCGTGCTACAATGGCTGTTTTACCGACTCGCGCAGTGCCAAGCACAACGAGTCTGTAACAATTTCGTGGCGGTGGCTTGCACGAGTCCTCCTGCGACGAGGTCGAAGCCGGACTCGGACTGACCGGAACCGGCAGGATGCCATCCTCGGGGCTCGTTCGCCCCTCGAGGTCTTGGGCACCCCGCCTGGCACGGCTCTGTCGAGGCTCCGCGCCCTCCTCGATCGTACTCCCACCACTACCGCAGAGTCGCTGCACGCAACCGAATAATCGTCCGCACGCCTCCAGCTGGAAAATCGAAACAATTAAAAATGAAATCAATAAAACGAATGAGTAACGTACAAACGAACAATGACCCGCTAATTAAAATCAGATTATAGCACAATAAATTCATTAACGAAACGTAAAAAAATGTCCAATTCATTTTTTTCCTTTGTTAATATAATAGAGAAAACATTAAGGTGATGTTCAAATGTTCTATATCGTGCAAAATCGAACTTTGCTAGTTTTTCTGAAAATAAACATTTTTCGAAGAAAAAATAAGAATCACGTTGTAGTCTTTCCATCAAAGAATAATGTGATTCTCTTGTTTTTTCGAAAATATCAAAAATCTCTGAGAAAATAGCAAATCCGTTTTGCAAAATTGAGTTTTTGGGGGAGAGAAAAATGATTAATTTCATCGAGAGGTTTTAAATGGCTTGGAAAGTAAGCGGACTCGTGTGTCTTATTTTGATCGTCCAATTTTCTTTTATAATGATTCTATGGCAACTTTCGTAATTATTTTTTTAGTCTCTCATCTCTGTTAAACAAGCATCAACTCCGGCGGAGGGCCTATATAATTTTGTCACTGCTCCCTTGGGGATAGCTGTCCGCTGGAAAGGTGGTTAAAAACATAGAGGGAAAGAAAAGTGTGTTAGGTACGCATGGGGTTGAAGAGGTTGATATCCATTTAGCGGAGTAGACAGAAGAAAGTTTCCCGGCGTGCAGCCTCAACGAGCAACCTCATTGTTCTAACACCCTTTCGACCCTATTTCCATCCAACTTTCTGCTCACTTACATCCATCGTAAGACTCGTTGCCATATTTTTCATCAACATTTTTTTCCTTTCACCTCTTACCATCCGTTTTTCCCTTTTCTCGAGAGCCACTTTTTTCCTTCCACTTCATCGTAACACGCGCTAAAACTGAGAGCTCTCTTATTTCCAACTTTCATCATCAATGACCAAGAATTCATCTCTCCACTGATGATTCTATATGTATACAATGATCACGCTTCAAAAGTTTCTTTATTTGTTTATTCAACATTTCTCATCTTTCCGAATCGTCCCCACACGCTTTTCCAACTCTGTATGATATAATTTTTCGCCTCTCGATTGCACCGAAAGATAAGAATGGTAGTCGCGTATCGCGCGATGTGTCACGCGCGTGAATACGATCCGGGCACCTGTATCCTGATAAAATTTCCCAGCTCTCCTGGGAGAGCGGAAACACGCGAACTCGGAGAAAAAAAAGCTTTTCAAGTCTTACGTACACTTTTATGGAGTCGGAAATACATATTTTTCTTTCCGTGAAGTATTCTGATAAATATATGTACATACATATACATTGTATATACATACATATATTATGTATTTACAAGCATAAAAGTTCTATATGTATACGATTACATTTTACTCTTTTTTGGCTCACTTCAAAAGGACATCTGTCGATTCAATAAAAATCACTTAAACGCTTTCGCAATTTGAAACTTTCATGTTGACCAAAATTAATCAGAACTTTCTATTATAAATAACGAAACTGTCAAAAGTTGTAAAATACGATTTTCTGTATGAATCATAATTTTATAAATACGTAATCCAAACAGGATAGAGGTTTTGCTGACGCATCTCATATAAAATATTCTATAACTTTCAATTTAAATGGATTACGAGCAGTGAAAAGTCGTTGTTTGTTTATTAAAATAATGATGAAAGAAATATACCATCAGAGTAATATTATAGTCCATTCAAAAAACCGTTTTATCACTGCGGGTTATAATAATTAATAATTTAATTACGTCAGCTGATAATCTCTGGATAGTTCATAATTTAATAGCTGGACGGGAGATTATATTTTATATACCATGTGACAATAAAAGGCGATATCTTTTCATGCATAATTAGTGGTTTCGCGCAGCGTTGCGAAATCCCTCGTGGATTATTTACGTGACTGCAATAACAATTAATGAATGTAAGCCGCACATGTGAAGAAAAATATTATAATAGTGGATAAAAATCAGCAAGCGCGCATACGCGATACTTCTCGTCCTCGGTGCATTTCTCTTGTTCAATTCTTTTGTTCCACGTCGTACATGCAGGTAACAAAAAAATAAAAATGAAGAGAGAAAAAGAGAGAGGCGTGGTACCGAGACCCTACGCTACGATCTTTAATTAAAAAATAATTAGAAGGGACGAGCGTCGGTTACTTGCAAAAATATAGAGGCGAGCCTCGCATTTTTATTATCCATTAAAAAAATTACGCAAAAGGTTTTCAACAACCTTCAAACATTTTATACCTTTAAAGTTTATCGTTCGTGAAAAAAAAAATTTTCATCGACCCGAGAAAAAAAAAACGAGATTTATTTTGTAAATCCTTTAGAAAGAGTGGAAAATAATAATTCTTCTCAAAGTGTGCGCAGTCGAGAGAATTGAGTCGGCACTTTATCGGTGTGTGCCTCGAATCGGTGAGAAAAAAGTTGGGATCGCCCGGAAAAAAAGTGGAGTTTCATTTCGCGTGTGCCTATAGATTTTGGTCATTTTGCAGGAAAATTTTATCATCCTTTTACGATCGTCTCTTCTTACCAGACTGGCGATATATCTATATATAGGTTAGGGGTGGAAGGGGGTGGCAAAACGGGGTACTTAAGAAAATATTGTGATTCCAAGGGTTTAAGTATGCTGAATCTTTTGTTTTTTCATCATAATTAGAGAAAAAAAAATAAACCTTTTAACTGCCACGAGAAAAATGTTTTTTCTATAATTCGTTAATTTATTATTAGTTTTGACGTCTTATTTCATGTTTAATTAATTGTTTATTTCAATTCTTGTTTAAATACGTTTCATAACCAAAGAAAATGTTCTCAGCAAAGAAAAACCTATTTCATATTCAATATTTTATCCAATTTAGGAACATTGAAAATATTTACCAAATTTTCGACGTGCCCCATTTTGCCTCCCTCCCCCTGCCCTGTACATATAGGTAAACCCATTTAACGAATCGAACTCTGTAGCAATTTTTTTTATCGACTTATTTCTTCTATCGTCTTTTCTCTTTCTTGTTTCACTTTTTGTTGTACGCCTTGTTCTCTTACCATTTAAATCTCCGGAGGCACGTGCCTCATCTCTGAGTCTTTTCGTCTCTCCCTTCCACCCTGTCTCGCTTTCTTTTTCTTTCGCCGTTCCTTTTTTGCTCCCACTCTTATTCTTCGTTCCGTCTCCGCTTCCCGCGTCCATCTTCCGTTCTATCAATTCACTTTCTCGCTCGTTTCCTCTCCCATTTTTTCATCGATCCTCTCACTTGCCTTGCAGTATATTTATATATAAGAAAAAGTCTGCTCCCTTCTCACCCCATCGTTACGTATATCGCTCGCTCGTCTGAACAGCTGACGGGCTTTTCCCGTCGAATGTATCGAATTCAATAAAAATCTCTCCGTCTGCACGCTCCTTCCACGAACAGTAACTATACATACACACATACATATATATATTAGAAAGATAACTATATTAATGCGATGCAGCAGTATACTTTTTATCAATAGTGACATATTTGTGTACACACAAAACAGCAGAGAAACTCAAATATAAACAATCCGGTATATTTGCGTTGGGTATTTTTTTAATCGTATATAAACGACAAATAAGATTTTGATCAAATTGGTTAAAAAGCATGAGAGTTCCTTGTTAAATGAAGCTCATTTCGAGGCACGAGGAAAAAAGAGCAGAGTCTTTGCCGAGGATTTCTCGCGTTTCTCACTTCTTGTATGCAAATCTGTAATATGGCTCGTGAACGTTCACTGTTCTCAAGGGATTTTTTCTTTTTACATATACACATATAGAGTTCTGTATAGGACGTTGAGACGTTATCTGCTGCGTTGGACTTTCGTGAGAACGAGGACCGAGCATTTAGATGCCACGGGCGCGCTCTGTACGAGCGAAACGAACGTTATCTCTAGCATCTTGGATTCTCTACCTCTCTGAGCTTTTACTTACACAAGGGATGAAATGCGAACAAAGCTCGGTCTCCGAAATGGCCTCGCAACATATTTTTTGACTGCACTTATATATTTATACAGAAATTTACATTTATTTTATAATTCTTACATCATACGAATTATCTTAATTTTTTTATCGATTCTTCCCACATACTCTCGGGTGCATGTTTTTTTTTTATTTTTACACATTTCAGAGTCTGTAAAACATTACTCGGTTATTCAAAATTACTCGAAAAATTGGGCGAAATAAAAAATAAAAAAATAAATAATGACGGACGGAGATTTGGATTTTCGATGCTTTCCGAATCAGACCAAAAATGATCGAATTTCTTTATGTATCTGTACACGTGTGGCCATTCGTATTCGAAACAAAAAATTACAGGCTTTGAAGAGATACCTACGCCAGATTTCCACAAATTTTTATGCGATTCGTGTAGAATTTGGAAAAGAATGTCAAGATTTTTTAGCTCCACGGAATCCCGAGGATTTGCATTATTACGTGACGTCTGGGAACCCTTCCGTATACGTATACGAGCGCGGAGTTGCGAGAAATAAACAGGAATAGCTCGCTGTTGTTCTTGAAATGTAAAAACGGGTTTCGAATTTAAAAGAGAACAATAATGTACTCGCGATTTTCAATAAAGATTATAGGCATATTGTGAAAATAATCATCTTAATCTCATTCTTTATGATTGAGCATCACTCTTTAATCAGGTTATTCAGTCTATTCATTTTCTCTTCTAATATTTCGTTACAAAAATCGAGATGTTCTTCATCGAAGGGAAACAAATTCAAAGAGAGTAACAATCCCGACTCGCGAATGCAAGAAAAATTCATTCGATGCAAATAATTCATACGCTGAAATATGTATATCATTTGTCAAAGAAAAAAATAATAAAAACGCTGAAAAGGCAAAGATGCTCTTCCTCTTTTTTTCACGATCTCAAGCGTCTCTGTTATAAGAGAGAGAGAAAAAGATTTTTTTTCCCTCCGTCCCATTCTGGTTTTCCCTCTTGACTTTTTCTCGTATCTTAATATGCCCGGGATAAAGACCCGCGTAGGAAAAATTTCCGCATGGGTAGAATACAAATGTTAATTTCTTCAAGGATCGCCGGGCGAAGGTACAACACGCTGACGCGAAATGTGCTGCGAATAAACGTTAACTGAATTTATCTATATTAATTGAATTTATCTATATCAATAACGACGATTGGAATGGATGGAAATTTAAAAAGGCGCATATGCATCAGGACCTCGCTGAAAGAGCCGACCAAGTTTCGAAGCAACTTTTCCTCGATCTTGGAGAGCGAAGTTCAATCTCGCTGAAAATTATGCGGCGAGCAAAATTTAGCTACCGACACATACGTGAAAATTCATATACATGCTCGTGCGTGTACGTGTACGACCATCATCAGTATATAGCCAATATTCTACTTCTCTAAGTCCATTAAAGGATGTACGAGGAACGAGGCGTTTCGCGCATAGGCAAAGTGTGCCGATGACTCTCGGCAACACACCTCATCTCTGCGAGCTGTTATACACTTTTAAGCGAGGAAAATGGAAAGAGACAGAGTGAAGAGTGTCATATATACGAATAGCGAGTTGATGGGCGTTGATATGCTCCTGGCTAGATTGAATGCTTTCGAAACTTATTCCGATATCTGATACTTCGCCAAGATGAGACTGAAGAGGAGACACAAAGAGGCGCGCTGAGAAATGAAAAGTGTGCGAAAGCGTTGGGGTTCACTCCGTAAAAGCAGAAATAAAACTCTCAGTACATCGACAGACACGAACAATTATTTCAAAATAACAGTAATAACGTTATATAGTGGATATATACGCATCGACTGTTTTGTCTTTCTGGAATGAAATCAATTAAAAGCGTCGAAAAGTTTTCCTTCATCGGGTCCCTCGACTCTTTACGTAAACAAAAAGGAACAATTCTTTTCACGCTCTTTTGTTATTGTTGAATGTACTTTTGAGTTTTTTTCACTTATAATACCACAAGAGCTTCAAAATTATCGGGTATTTCCCGATAGGTTCGTTGCAAACAAATGAAGGAGTCAAGTTTTTCAGGTTAAA